>JANHGB010020863.1:427-16430 GCA_026283785.1 Coracopsis vasa
AAGAGCTTTACTTCCCAAGGTAGAACTTACCAGGCAAGAATCTTCAAAGATACAAGTAATTCATGTCTAGGTATAAGACTAATTGAAAATTGTGATGTATTATTAAAAGTCATTATTTTCATAATAGAGAACAATGAACTAGCTTTTTTGTATCATCTGATGTTTAAAAATTCATATTCTCTCTGTTCATTTCTAATTAAGATCATTTTAATGCATAGCTGAAAAATAGTAGAAATAAAAACTGAGAACAAAAATCAATTCTGCAACTAGTGGCTGGGATACTAGATAAGGAAAGATTTTAATAATACATGTGGTTGATTGCTGTATGGCTTTCCTTTTTCTTGGCTACACAAAATATATAAATGACCAATGTGCTGCATCATGTTTAATTAGGAAAAAACTGGGACATCTTTCAAGTATTTTTCCTAATTAATGTAGAGCATTTTCAGTCAATTCAGAACCAATTTGATTCATGCATAGTCCCATTAAACTTAGTGTAAACACCAACTTTGTCTTTTTCCCATCATTCACCTTGCATTCATTGGCGTACTGATCAGGGTCCTGTAGTAGTTTCTCTGAAAGTGTTAGTACAAAGAAAATTCTCATACTGCGTACATTTTTTAGGTTTTATTGTTGCTCAAACTAAAAGGAAAGTGTTACAGTGTGTATAGTTTGAAAGCTTAAGGGTATTTGGTGATGAATATGATGCTAGCGAACTGTTGCTGGTTGCAGATTCTTCCTTTCAGTGTGTTGTATTCTGAGACAGTTACATCGATGTACCAGGTATCAGAACTATTTCAAATTGTTCTTAAAAGTTTCAAATAAAAGCTCTATTTCAAAGTAAGCCTTAACTGTAGAAGTACATGCTTGCAAAAAAACCCCCAAACCAGAAAAACCAAACAAAAAAAACCCCACCAGCTCTACTTAGCACTTAGAATAAAGGTTGCAGTGATTCATATGATGTATATCTTGTGCCTCACCTTAATCAACATCACTGTTTTGTTGTGCTTCAATATTAAAATTCTGACCTGTTGTGAATTGTATTTTATCCACGCTGTTGCAAAAGAATCCCTTTTTTTATGAGTGCAGAAGTTTCCCTCTTTTCCTTACTGTGAGAGTTTGCTTCAGAGAATCGGGGAGTAGTTGCAGTTGGAAGGGACTTGTGGAAGTTATCTTTCCTAGCTTCCCAGGCACGGCAACCTACAGCCACTTGCCCAGGATCGTATTCAAATGGATTTCCAGCCTATGTCCTACTGTATCTCTTTTTTCATTAAATGTGGATGATTTTGCTTCATTAAATGCCAAAATATTTTAGTAGCACAAACATGGTTTTAGTTGGAGGCTTCAAACTTGGAGAAATAGGAGACAGGCAAATTAAGAAAATTTATTTTGTAGAGATGCCATCAAGCATTAATACACAAATGTTTGTTTCGCTTTTAAAAGATATTGGAGACAGTAAAGGTCTGGATTAGTAATAAGTTTAGAATATTTTTTTCCTATTAATAGTACTTCATTAATTCTTTTTTTTATTTCCTTCTGTGACAGCTCATTGTGCTGATAAATGTGTCCACGGTCGTTGCATTGCTCCGAACACGTGTCAGTGTGAGCCTGGCTGGGGAGGACCCAACTGCTCCAGTGGTGAGTTTTCACCTGCTTCTGCCTGTCTCATCCTCTTTCCACAGTGTTGTCCTCCTCTCCTTTGGGCAGATTACCATCAATCCTACGCTTGTGCTCCTGCTTTCTGGTCAGGGAGCTGTTCTGAGTTATCAGGTTCCCATGCGTGACCTGATTTTTTTTTCATTTACTTGCAAACAGTATTATCCTGTAACAGCAACATTAAATGTCACGAGTTAATTTGTGCTCAGAAACATGCAGGTAATGCAAATCTGTTGTTCAGGCAGCGTATTTGGTGAAATTTGACACAGAGTGTGTGTGAATGAAAATAATAAATTACATGAGGGAAAATTTAACCATTTAAAGATGATTACATTTGTTGTATAGTCTTTGTATATAGCTAAATGTGATTCTTTCCCTAAACAGCTCTAAAGAAACATCAACTTTCTTGTAAGGCATAAAACTGAAAGAGTTAGCAATGCAGTAATATTGTAATACCAATCTTAATCTAGTGTGCAGGATTGTCCAAAGAAATAGTCAAAAAATGTTATCTTTCTTTCAAAAAGCTTATGTATTGAGCTTTTCTTTAATTAATCAAATGTGAAGAAGAAATGTGTAGAGAATAGACAACATAGAATGGACATAGAGAATAGAGAATAGACAACATAGAATGGGGAGATACTGTTATTTATTGAGATTTCCAAGCTCAAAACTTGGTGAAAGGGCTCTTTAGGCAAGACAGGAACCTCAAAATCTGCCTTTGGAAATAATTCTTCCTCTCACAGGATTTTCTAGAATCCTTTTCCCTTAGCTGTCTGGTATAATTCATTTTGAATGCATGTGCAGCTCTTTTCCTCTGCTTCATCCTCAGTTGGTTGCCTTTGATTGCTTTTAACAGCAGCCTCAATAGCAAAAATACTTTCTGGTGTGTGTACACAACAGGCCAAAACTGAAAGAGCCTTTGTTCACATACCTTTAAACAGTATGATCTCTGGAGGGGCTGGTGATCCTCTAAAGGCTTTTGTGTGACATTAGAGCTAACTGGAACTGCCGAAATTTGTTTCGGATCATTAGAGTAGTCCTACGAGAAGAGGGGTAGGCTGAGGAAGAGAATACTTTTGTGCATGTGCTGCTGTGACATTTGTTTTGGAATTCATCCCATTCCATGTGGACAAACTTAAGGAAAACATGGCTTTCACCAGACTGTCCTTCCGAGTTTGGGCGCGGCTGCTTGTTGCTAGCTGTGCATGACTTCCTTATCCATGTGTCTGAGAGCTATAGCACAAACCAAATTGAATTGAAGAACAGTGAATGATGTTGGAAAGACAGTAAGTGATAGGGTTTGGGCACTCTGACACTCAGTTTTGTTGCTGCTTGCCCTATATAGTAGACATTCATGTTTTGCCTTTAACTGTATTTTCTGCATGATCCCCAAGTGGATTAATTTTAGACACAGAAAGGTATAATGAGTTAAAATAAAGAGATGCTTTTTTAAAAAATACTAATTTTATTGATATGACAAGTTGCTAATATAAGAAAAATACATGCAAATTGCTATATTGTAATAATGTCTATCATATAAACATTTTAAGTATGTACTATTTAGCTGCATAATGGGGAAGGAACAATGATTACAAGACAGGCCAGTATTTTTGTAAGGCAGACACTTGGGGATTTAGTGGTTACTGATAATAAAATAAAATACTGTGACTGAAAAGGAGAGATTATTCTCAAAGTGTCAGATATTAGGCAAACTTCCAGTTTAGGAATCTGTTTATTTTCATGGACACAACCATGTTGGAAGCAACTGTTCTACCTAAGCACGAAACTTTTTGTAAAACTGCAGAACTAAGCTTCTCTTCCAAAGTACTAGCTTTTCTCTATTAGGACTGATTATTCTCCTTACAAAGGAATTTCATCCGTAAGTTTCTGAGAACAGAGTTAGTCCTATTGCAGCATCTGTCCATCTGCCAACCCCCAGCTTGATTTTATCAGTTGTTTCTTGCTTGTATTTATCCACTGTGTTAAAATAATTTTTTAAACCATATGCCACAGCTTATATGTGACAGTGGCTTTCTGGGTGGTAATTGCAGACAAATGGTTCCTAAATGCTGTAGTGTTCTCTTCAAAAATGGCATAGTGATTGCATGGACTAAATTCATGTGTTGTGCAGTAAAAGCTGAATCAGCAAGCTTCCTCTGTGTCGTTACACACCACTGTGTGCTGCTGCCTAAGAACCTTCCCAGGAACCAAACTATTTAGGAGACTCCCTTTTGATTTTGTAGCAACCATTAACTTCTTTTTATGATTAGTTTTACCCAGTTCCTAATAACCTATGTTACTGGCTGTTTTCAGTTTAGGAAGAGGAGGGCTTTCTTCTTTCAGTGCTTAATTCTAGCTCAACCCATAACTCTTCTCCACCTGCCTTTCTGGAAACCTTATGTCACACATGAAAGGAAAATAGTATTGGATGTATTATTCTGTCAGTAAAATCTGAGTGGTGATCTTGGAATTTGGCTAATGAAATAATATAATGAAATAATGAAATAATGGGGAACATTTCCAATGTGAGATTTTTTTTTTTTTTAATTTTTTCTTTAAAAGGAAAGGTCTTTTCCTTTTAAATAAATACACTGTATTAGGCAGTGTTTGCTTGCAGTGAATTTCAATGGGAGGTGATGGAGATTATGATAATGTACATATATCTGAAAAGAAATACTACCTGAATTGAGACATCACTCATATACAGAGCACTTCCATTCTAGTGGGAGAGATGACAGTCACACAGAACAAGTTATTCTAATAAAGATTTATTGACTGAACACAGTAGTGAGGTCAGCAACAAATGAGTGGACAGAAGATGTGTTGAACCTGTCTGTTGGAGTGAGCAAATCAGCATAATCAACACTCTGTCAGCACCCCTTCGAAGAAGTGTCTGTGAACTTAAGGAGTGTAAGTTGATCAGTTCTGGGCTGGGGATAGGACTAAATTCAATAAAAAGGACACAGCCATAAAGATAGGTATGTTTTTAAATTAAAATATAAACAAACAGAATTTATTGAGAAATGAACAAACCAACACAACCTTTCCGTCTCAAACTAGATCATTGTTCATATCAACTTTTTAACTTGCATGTGTCAGGTTGGATTGTTAGAGATTGCAAGAATGTGAATACAGGTTGTGTATAAAGCAGTCTTCTGTAAATGTTGCTACATATAGTGATAGTTGACTGTCGAGATGTGAAGAGATGATCAAACCATGTTTTACATTTTTAGATTGTTTTCTGCCTTTTTTCTGCTCACACTCATATAACAATATTTGCTGTAATACACAATATGTGGATCAGATTGTCAGTTTTGAATGTGTGTGCAAGCTAGGTAACATGTGCAGCTTAACGTGGAGCCCCACTAAGCAATCAGGACATCACTTTGTTTTTCTTCTCATGCCTAGTAGTCCACAAATAATTCCTTCAAAATCAATAGGACACTTTCTGAATAAGCTGGAGCAGAGGCAAAAGGCCAAAATCAATATTACACTGACTAATCTGCAAAGGTTATAGCTTTCGTCACCCCCAAGCTGGCCAGAGTAGTAAAGTAAAAGGGGAATGACATGGTTTTGGTTTATGACAAATATGTTAGGATTTTAATTTGTATTTTGATTCTGTTGGTGATTAATAGAGTTTCATTTGGACTATAATCTGAAGGAATGGGAGTAGAACAAGTGGTATTAAGGCATAATTTGGCTCCAGAATTTTATAAAGCATCAGAAGAGGACTCCCTTTTTTCCTCAATACATTAAGCAGAGTGTTTAAAGCTGGCATCTCAGAAGAACATTTTCTTACCTTTAAATGCACTTCTTAAGGAAACTTTTAAAGTACAGTCGCTCTGCTACTGTCAGATTTCCTTTATTGCCATGGGTGTTTGTAAAGTTCGCAAATTCCTTTAAAATCTCTCGGTTTTCTTCATGGGAGTTGGCAGATGCAGAATATGGCAGAAACTGGATCCCTTGGCATAGCTTGTGTGAGACACTCATGTGAGTTACAAGCACTGCCAGTTTCTCATTAACCATTTCTCCATTAACCCTGCAGAGATGGATTTGTGACTGTTTTTCGTGGACACACTTGCACTCCCAAGTGAGACAGCTCCCTTGGTGCAGGTACCAGGCAAGGTGCCTTGGAGCATCTTGCACACTCTCATGGCATAGTTTGTGAGTCTGGAATTGAGCTTTTGTGACCAAGGCATTGCTTTCCGTTTTGTTTGCTGACAGCATTTTGACTAACAGCGCTTACAAGAAGAAGCTAGCTCATCCTTAAGTTTTCCAAGCCATTCAACAGGCTGTAGAAGTATGTTCTGGTTTGCACCAGAAAGGCTCGATTCCCAGAACACACAAGTGAAACTGCAGAGTATCCTTAAAAAGAGCTACTTGCTTTCATTGGAAATGCAGTGAAATAGCTCGTTCAAGTAATGCAGAACTGCCACCCACCACAGCTCTCAAATGGCCACATATGCAAATGCATCCTATTAGAAAAGTGACAGCAGGTCATAAACAGTCTCAAATTTAACCTTTCCTTATTACATGTGTCTTTCCCAGGCCCTTCACTACCCTTAATACAGAAGTATGAAATTATAATATTTTTATGTTTAATATAATTTCTGTCCTATAAAACATTTTGGTTTTGAAGTTCTAGGGTAATTAATAGATTTTTATGGATTATTTATAGATTCAGCATTTTGCTGAATTACAGTTCCAATCCTTTAAGCAAAAGCAGAAACAAAAAAATATTTTCTACAAAATAGGATTTACTTATGTTGAAATTTACTGAAGGAAAGTGTTCCAGTAAAGAGTGTTAGTGTTACTGATTTGTAAATGTTTTCCAGTTCAGAGATTCTTTTCATTTCTGCTTTTCTCATTTCAGAAACTCAATATTGTGGTATTTAACCTGAGTTGGTTCCTTAAATGATATGTATGTAATTTTTTTTTTCTGGTAACAATGCGAAAGTATTTTTAGCATTTGTTTAATTTCAATCTGCTTTATATATTGGCCGACTTACATGTTGTCAATGGCTCGCTTAGCAGGTTTTTAAGAATGTGAAGAATAAAATTTGTTGCTAATTTAAAATTAAGATGACCTTCAAGTCATTGTAAAAAATTAAAAAGGCTAATTTATGGTCCTACAAGGAGATCTGTGCAACATCAGGATCATGGGCAACAGTCCATTTTATAATCAGTATAATCAGATTCTTACAATTTTGTAACTTTTCCTTAAATAGTGAATATTTTTAATAGATATTATCTTAGTAGCAAGATAAAATGAACACCAAGAGCCATCTGTGTGTGTTTTTCTCAGCAATTATCCAACCTTGTGCTCTGCTGTCCAAAGCACTTTAAGGAGTTTTCTGAAATTTATGGCATGTGAAAAGCATATAGTTCCAGTCTTTTACAGGATCTGAAAAACACATTTTCATTGTTCTTCCACTTCATGGATCAAAAGGCTTTTACAAAGTAAAAAAAGAAAAATCCCTAAATTAAATTAAAGCTTAACATTTTGAATAAAAATCCTTTCTTATACACAAAACAAAAAGTAAGAATGAAAAATATGCCACAGGGTAAAAAGCCTACAGTATGACAAATGAAGTCAGATAGAAACAAAAGACTGAAAGAAAATCCAGATTTAATAGAAAGTGCATTGTGAAAAAAAACCCAGACACTACTAAGCATTTTTGTCTGGGATGTAGGTAAAATAAGTGTTTACTAAAAGGAACTGGTATTTTATAATTATTATGAATTATTCTATAAAGGAAAAAGATTTTTTTTTCTGATACACATGTGCACATATTTTCATCACATCCTGAGCAGATAAAAAATACATGGAGAATAATCTTTTTATTAAATAAAATTTTGATGTTTTTCTAAAGGATGCTTTTATTCTACTTTGCAGAGTAGCTGGTTTTGTTTTCTGGCTTTCTTGACTCATCTCTGAAATTTTTGTTTGCCATGATCCACATTTACTATCTTGCAATCCAGGCTGACATACAGGTTGATGTCACAAGGGGCTTAATGCATCTTCTTAAATTTTTAACACACTTGGGTATTTATAGCTTTTAGAATCAGAGGGAATTTACTTTTATTTGGCTTAAATTTCAGGTGAGAGTATTATTATCTGTTTCCTGTCCTGTACACATATCCTACGGGAAACAAATGCCATCAGTTTAGATCTGCAGCTAACCAAATCATAATTGCAGAGAGTAGTTTCAAAAATATTCTCTAAACTTTCCAGTGAGGATGCTGTGGATTTAGTTAATGGCAAGATTCATAGTTTTTTAATAGTTTTTGCTTAGTGAATAAATGAATGTTCTGAACACACTCTCAGAAATTTAGATTGTTACAGGTAGCATCTACATGGCTATGACTATTCCTGTCCTTATTAACTGTTAATTAAAGATCCATAAAGTATTATACAAGTTTAGTTTTGTGTAGACCAAGGTGTGTGATGCCTTAATGTAATATAGGACCTATTTGGCTGTTGTAATTGGCCTATTTTAGTTGCACTGACTATGTTTGCCTATTAGTGGTGGTTATTGCCTGATAATGCAAGTCACTTGTGTGCCCTCCTAGAAGTGTTACTCTTATTTGTATCTTCTGCTCCAAAAGACTGGAATAGATTTTAAACAAAACATGTTACAGTTGGGCTACTTTTAGCTGTAGGTGGTGGTTATTCTTGCTCCTTGGTGGACCTCATGGCTGTCCCTGCTGGGGATTTCTGGACTCCTTCTTCAAGTAAAAGTGCACAACAGAAAGATGCCTCTGCACCGGAGAACCTGTGGTTGAAGGAAAAGAAAAGAAGAAACGCATAAGAGATAAGGAAGGAAACAAACACTGATAAATGACCATGGCAGGTAGTTGCTGCATCAACTTCTTGTGGACTTCACAGGAAGGAGGAGTTATGAGGTAGGGATGTAGAGGAGGATATCATGGCAGTTTTATGGCTTGAGATATGGAGAGCTGTGCCAAGCTGTAGAGGCAACTTGAGAAGCAGCAAGAAAGATGATAGTCTGAGAATGCCACAAGGGTGCTAATGTCATGGGCGATGTAAATGTGGGGGTTGATATTTGGATATTGGATGAGAAATGATAGATGAGGGTTACACCATAAAGGCCATGAAAGGACAAGGCAGTAGAGATCTGAGAGTCAAAGGAGGGATGCAAAAGGCACACAGATTTAGACTTGTCCTTGATGTGACAACCTAGAAAGGATTTAAGGTCAATCAAAGTTGATGTTGAAGTTATGGGCAGCTTCGGTTATACATGCTGTAGCAAGGAAAATTTTCACTTACCAAAGGCTGTGGCTCCTTGAACCTATCTGGAAATTATGCTGGAGTTGTGAGGAAACAGAGAGAGAGAGAGAGGAATTCTGAATGTTTATCACTGTTTGCTTATTTTAAATTTATACTTCCCAATATTTCATTCCAAGTGAGGGAGTATTCACTATGTTTCTGCTGTCAATGGTGCAGATTTTTGTTTTCAGTTGTTTTAAAGGACCATAAAAATACATAAGCCTAATACTGCGATAAGAATCTTCTGTTTTGGCAACAGTGGTACATATTTCCAGAAACACATAGTGTTCGTTACAGAAAGATGTGTATGCCAGAATAAAATGTTATCCTGTTGTCTTGGTGCTGCATTCAGGCAGCTACAAAAGATAGCAAGAAAAATAAATCTTAGTTTTGATGTGTTTCCTTACTTCCACCTCCCCATTAGCAAGAAAAGAAAGACAAAAAGAAAAAATGTTAAAAAAGGCACTGCAATACACATTGTTTAGCCTGAATATCATGTTATAAAGGAAACTGTAGCACACTTAAAAGGTAGTAGTTGCAAGTCAGAAGTTGTGAGGAGGTTTTTCTTCTGAAATATTCTTTAACTTGATTTGATAGCCTTATTTTGTTCTCATTATAGGCCATTCTTTAGAGAAGTACAGAACTGTAGGTGATCAAGGTGGGTTTGTCAGAACTAAACTCAAACTCGTTTGCACTTTTTTTGTTGCCTTTTAATGAAATCAATGAGGGAAAAAAAAAAAGAAAAAAAGGCAGGAAAAACCTAACAATTATGTGACCACATTTAATTAAAAATGACAAATGTCTTTGTTTATAGGGAGCAAAAAAAGAGTTACCAAATTCTGCAGATGTGTTTCTGATTATTATAAAAATTCTTACCTTGTGCTATAAAATATCAGGGCTCCCACCATTCTAATTTGCAAATCACCAGCCGCTCACAGAAACCATATACATGAAACCACATCTAGCCCAGCAGAATAGCAATGTGCCTTGAAATTATTATACTAGGAGGTACAGAACTTCACATCTTCAAAGATGCTACAGAAGGCCCAAAAATGATAGCAATTTACATCACAGATTTCGATTGCTTCATGAAGATGATTTTTGCACTGTTGAATCCTTGAGCTTCTCTATGTTTCTAAAGTTGTTGTTTGGCCCTTAGTTTCAGTGAGCATTTCTTTATGATGATAGACCATATTGTCTTAGAGTTTCATACCATACATGCTCATTTAAAATAAGGGTTTATATAATGCAGTGACCTTGTTCCCAAATCAAGCTTCTGCATTCGCTGAAGTAGCCTTTTGAGAGAAAAATTCCCTCTGTCCTGTATTTGTAGCATTGTGTTATCTGCACAGCATGCAGTGTGGTTACAAAAAAAGATATTCCCAGATGAACAGATAAAAAGAAAAATGACAAGATGTGGCATTAATACCATGGTGTTTGTAAAACATTTCATTTGACTATTTTTTTCAGTTAGCTGGTTCTTCTGTTTAAAACAGCAGAACCTGAGGATGAATATAACATATGTGAAAAGAGGAAGAATTACTTTTGTAAGGAAGGTGTTCTGTGTAAAGCAGGGCAGCATTAGGCCAGTTCTGTATGATCAATATGGAAAGTTAACTTTGGTTTACTTATTTGGGTTTTGCATTTCTGCATGATTCAAACTGCTTCCAGGAGTTACTGAGGCTGAGATGCATTGTCCTTGTAGTGGTGTCAAAACCATTTTGAACATGGGGCTCTCGTCTATATGTTGTTTCCCTTTCAGATATACCCTGTCCTGAGACAGATGATTTACAGCCCCAAATCTGTTCAGAAGCTGATGCTTTTGCATATGCATGCATGTAATGTTTGCATATGTGCGTGTGCCTGTGACCTTGGTCCAGTGAGGACAGTCAGAGCAGCTATTCTGATTAAACTCCAGCTGACAGTGTGTAACCTGATGATAGTCATTAACTCAAAGACTATCCCATTCCACCAGATTAGCAGCTGTGTGAGTTCCAGCCCAGCTTTCTTAGTGTCTGAATACTAGGAAGCAACAGAAAGAGTGTGATATAATAATTTATAAATTTAGCCTCCAAAACTAATTAAAAATAAATGAAATTTGCTACAGGAAACATTTCTACACTTTGACCTCTTCTTTTTTAATAGTAAACTGGACATTGGTTTCTGACAAATCACTTTAATTTCCTATGAGGGACATTATTGGTTATCAGTCAGGGGACAGAGAAGTAAAATATGTGATTTATCCATCTTGTTCCAAATCATTATTTATTTCCATTAATCCTGCGAATTTCTCTATGGTTCTTCCTATAACTCACAGATAGATGCCAGGCTGGTGACAGAATTTCTTGAAAGACTATTATGCAGTTATACTATGGTTTTGTCCTGGTGAAATGCTTCACAGTTGTGCTATAGTGAAAAATTGCATAGTCAGCATTTGTTATCCAGCTGGCTGTTGCCAGGAGAATGGTTGTGAGACTGGAAATCCTATCAGCAGCTGTATTGATGCTTTTTATTTTAATGATTTCCTGCAAACATGAGAAGATCACACCAGGAAACTAATATATTATTATGTACTGTGTGGTACATGCTCTTACAGTAAAATAGTTGGGAAAGGTTCAAGTTCACAGACACAGTATGTGAATGTCATTCACCCTGGATATCAGTAAATCTTTAGGAGACAGTCAGGAACATCTCAGGGAGGCAGACTGGTGATGGGATTGTAAAAAGAGCAGAGAGAGTAAAAGGTCTCTGGCAAGGCAGTTTTGGGGCCTGGGTGTTGGATGCAATAGCAGATGCATGTTGATAAGTGTTTCTGGTCTGCGTGGCTCTGAGACTCATTATGCTGGGTCTTCAAGCAGCTAATATGAATGTTGTCGCACAGCACCAAATATTCCATTTCCAGTAACTGGTGGAAGAGCACAAACTCACACTTCGCAACCAAGATGAAGTCTATTGCCTGTCATGTTTTTATAGCTAAAGTGTGTTCAGGCCACATTCACCCTTGTCTGAGCTCTGCTCTGGAATACCCATGGTCTGGCAGTCAGTCTGAATTGTTCTGTTTGTCAGACATGCCAGGGCAGGTTTTATGTTGTTGTTATTGGGTTTTGTTGTTGTTTTGGTTGGTTTGTTTGTTTTAATTTTATAATTATTCCATTAGGAATGGATGAAATTGAAATTGTTTTGTCTGGAAGCCGGAGGGCGACTGTTAATCTGAAATCAGACTAATGTGTTAAGCACAGAATAAAATGTAGGGGTGTCTGCTCAGTCAAGACAGAATATGTGAATGTCTCAGACATCTCACCGCCTGTACATGTATTTATATATATCCCAAAATAGCTAGTTACCTGACAATTTGAGGACTGGTTAAGCATGAGGCTTACACTTTCTATTCCATGCGGACATGTTGAAAATAAACATATAGCAGTTCTGAATGAATGTGAGTTATTATGGGGAAAGGCAACTTGTGAGATACTGTGTGCTGTAGAGATTCTGTGTGCTGTAGACAGCAGTGCATTGCAGTGTAGTCTGGAACAAAACCCACAATGTGTTCAGAGAGAGGCCAATAATAAGAGGGACAGTTGTTCTGACAGTTTCACAGTATTACTGGGTGTTTATAATACATGCAGTACTTTCTGTTGCTCTATATTTTTTTGGTGCTTGCAGTATATCCATTATGGATTTATGTTCTAGTGACCGCTCCTGGAAAAAAAAAATAATCTTAAGGAGTAATTTCTTTGAAAGACTTAATCCCTTTCTATTTGTATAGCCTGAGTGAACAGCTACTATAGCTGAATAGTGCCTGCCCTGAGGAGGATTCTTGAATTACTTTGCATTAGTCTAGGAAAGTGTGCCTGTTTTCTGCCTGACTTTTTTGCCCCAGGAGAAGACTGAGAGAACAATGGTTGTCAATCTCCCAGAGGAGGGTCAGTTGGTGCAATTGAGGCTTTCCTGTTGTACTGCTGTTATCAACAGAACATAAAAATAAAATCAGATCTTTTGACCATATGATTAGGATTCCTATTGAACTCTAGGTGACCTTCATCTTCTGGCTCTTTAGAGAACTCCAGTGTTTCTCACTTAAGAAAAATATCTTCCTTAGCATTAAGGTTTTTCTTTTGATGCTGAAATAACCGCTGTGTGGTTTGCTTATAGGGTTTTAGTGGGCTTCATTGGGGCAGACAAGAAGAGAAGCTTTTGAATGATCATGAAGACACATTGGATAACCAAGTGTGTAATATCCAGATGAAATTTAGCCATATAGTCTTTAATTTCTATTGCTTGGTGAAACACTTCTTGTGTTTTCTTTCACCCTATCAGTATATTGCAATATTGAAAAGGAAACACTTGTACTTGTGTAAACAAGTAGGAACTTCTGAATTGAAATAAAATCATAATCTTATATTGTGTAAGTTTTACAACTTCCTTGTGGGATTCAGACAGTTGTTTATGGATTTAGACTGCATTTTTTTACTTTTTTAGGTCTGCAAGACTTCTCTGTGTAAATGGAAGCTCCCTGCAACCATAACTGCTAGTTGATGGTAGGGAGTCATAATGAAGAGTTTTGACAATGAAGGAACTAGAACTTGCATTTAGTTCACAGTTTAAGAAGTCAATTTTTGTGCATAAATTAAGTTCTTTCTGCCTGACAAGATTCTTGAGGACCAAAGAGAACTGAGGATGTACTACATGACTATTTCAATTTTATAACTTTTTTGGTTGGTTGTTTACAGTTGACTCATAGTATCTTCATTGCTGTAACATGAGCTATTATAAAACTGCTGTAACTTTTTCCTTCAACCCTGTCAGCATGTGACAGTGACCACTGGGGACCTCACTGCAGCAGCCGCTGTCAGTGCAAGAATGGAGCGTTGTGCAACCCCATCACTGGAGCCTGCCACTGTGCATCGGGTTTCAAAGGTTGGCGCTGCGAGGAACGCTGCAATCAAGGAACATATGGAAATGACTGCCATCAAAGATGCCAGTGTCAAAATGGAGCCACCTGTGACCATGTGACTGGAGAGTGCAGATGTCCTCCTGGATACACTGGTGCCTTGTGAGCATTGGTATTTTATTTAGGGGGGAAAGATGCAAGTCTTAAATGGTGCTAACAAGAGAAATTAAGTTTAGATTAACTTGATCCTCCACTGTTAGTCTGGCTGCTGCGTAGTGCTGGGAAGTGGGGCTGGTGGCTAAGAAGCAGTTGGGCAAACTGTGTTGCAGTGCATATTCAGATGTGTAGCTGAAAGTCCTATTAATCTGTACTTCTAAGTAAAAGCTGCAGAAAGTAGCAGCAGGAGCTTTGTCATGACCACATGAAAATGGTTTGACTACAAGTTCGGGAAATGGCAATGAAACATAAAATTGTTTAGCTCTGTCATTCCAAAATAGATATTGAGCTTTGTCAGTAACAACAAATGAGCATCAGCCAGTGTAGAAAGAAATATCTTCAAGAAGAAATAATTCCTAGATTGCCAGATGTGTTTCCTTAGATTTGTTGCATAGATGCTGTACAATATTCACAGTGCGTCTCTTTCTGTTGGATTGCTTTCTATTTTATACTTTTGGCTGGAAAAATTAACGGTTGCATTAAAAATAGAGCGGTGGCTGGAGACTGGAGTGTGTGCGGAAGTAACAGTTGTCTCTGTTGTACACCACAACCTCCCCAGCTGCGAGGACCTCTGTCCCCCAGGGAAGCATGGGCCCCAGTGCGAGGAGAGGTGCCCCTGCCAGAACGGAGGCATCTGTCACCACGTCACCGGAGAGTGTGCCTGCCCACCAGGATGGACGGTAAAAACACTTCCCGAAATCAACGCAATCCTGTAAAACTTCCATATTTGTAGATTTAAGGCAGCACCAGAAAAGGGTAGCAAATGAGGATAGCAAATGCAGTCTGCCTGTTGCCAGGAGTAATGAGAAACATATTTTAAAGGACTGGAACAAAATACTTGCAAAACCATCTGTTACTGAAAATCCTCCAGTTCTGTGTTGCCTTTTTACCTATCAGATTCTTAGAAGCAAAATATATGATTCATAACTGCGATGAGGCAACATTGTTTAGATCTTGTCTGGAGGTCATTAATTTCTACATATAAGTTGATATTATGGGGAGGTGACACTGTTATATGTTTTAGCAGTGGGTTTTGTGCCTGTTTTCATATGTATAGTATGTGCAGCAAAAACACCAGACCTTTAAATATTGTGTTAAATGTTGCTGTTGGAAATAGGATATCAGAACTTTGACATTATCTTTAGACTTTATAGCCTTTTGTCAGTGGATAGGGAAAGAAGAATTGAACTTAGATTTGCAAGTAGCCACCTCTACTACCAGGCAGCCAAATCCAAGCTGGCAAATAATGGAGTTGGAATATGATCAAAAGGCTGGAAGGTGATCAAAGCCCAAATAATTTCTTTACATACATTCACAGATAATATTGATCAATAGTATTTGTTAATATTATTTTTAATTGAAATGTCCTTTTGGGTGAAAGTCCACACTTACCGAGCTTTTAATTATCTCATGATAATTGAGATATTACATTGAGATAACCTATTGCAGAGGTCAGGTCTTCACCAACTAGACAGCATAGCTATAAATGATCGTCTCTGTGTGTTTAAATAGCACCACAGATCCTGACTGCCTAACTTGGCTTATGGCCATTTTTATTTTTCATTCTACTTCATGTTAGAAGAATGAAATTATTTGTTATAGAATACAATTTTTTGCATAAATTCTTAACTCCCTTTTTTGCCTAAATACAGGTAATGAAAAATGAGAATGCATGTGAAGCTGCGATGGAAATTTTATACCAGTGTGTGCCTTAACTAATAACTTACTGGTTAGCTCTTTAGCTAATTTTCCTTTCCAAATAGTTATTTAAGCATAGGTCATTAGAGTCAGATTTTTTGATTCTGTGAAACACAATTTTGTCAATGTAACCTCTTTTGCTTTACATGTAAGGAAGGTTTAAAGTAGGCAGGTATAAATTCTGCAGTATCTAATGTTAACTGAAGTACCTGCATGTCTTTTGTCTGATGAAATGCCTGTAGATGTTTTTC
>JANHGB010020868.1:0-56313 GCA_026283785.1 Coracopsis vasa
AACCACTTAGCTTTCTGTGAGCAGCCATCATGTGCTCTGCACAGCATCAGTGGTGGCAGCTACTCATTCAAGATATTCTTTCTAAGCAGAACCAGGTTTAGGGTTGCCTGGATGTATTACGCACTACAGCACATTTTTCTGTATGTTGCATCATAATCTTTCAAAGAGAGGCATGCGTCTGTGAAAGAAGTTTAGTGATCCTGCAGCTCTAATTACTCTCTCTTCCTGGCGTGTGGTTCTTTCGGGTGTGATTTACATGTGTAAGTTACAATGTAGCTGGAAGGAAGGATTTGTTTGCTGCACCTTTTTGAGATGTAGAACCTGGATTCCGTCTTCCATTTAGCTCTCCTCATTATCTGACTTTTCAGAGGTTGGACCTACTTATGCTGGTGCTTATTGAAATGACACATTTAAATTAGAATTCAGGAAAATATGTATTGCATGTATGTAAAGGTAAATCACAAAGACTGAGCTTTGCTTCCTTGAAAGCTGTTTTTAAAAGAGCCTCTAGGAACCTTTACTTCTTCCTGTAAAGTATTGTACCTCTTTACAAGTTTTTATTTCTGCCCCCATTAGAATTTCAGCTTCTGTATACTGAGACATGGTAGAGAGACCAGAAAACTACTGAAGTCCCATAAATCAATACTGAAATTGAAAACAGTTGTAAGTGAGGACCCACTGATGGATGTGGGGCTGTTTGTGGTGATTTAAAAACAAGAAAGATACCAAGTAGGTAAGAGAGGTGAAAAAAGGTCAGAAAGTCCTTAGCTTTCCAGCTATAGATCTCTTTCTGAGCTTAGGGTTTGCAGATTTCATCAGTATTTTTTTTTTAATTACTCAATTACTGTTTTGATTTTAGTGTATTTATATTAGTGTGGTGTTTCCAAACTGTAGGGTATGAATGGCATCAATTAGAGAAACCATAAAAAGGGGAAGTTCAGGTTAGATATAAGGAAGAAGTTCTTTACTTTGAGGGTGGTAAAAGAAGTAGTAAATGCTCCATCCCTGGTAGTGTTCAAGGCCAAGTTGGCCAGAACCTTGGGCAGCACGGTCTAGTGTGAGGTGTCCCTGCCTATGGCAGGGGATCGGAACTAGCTGATCTTAAGCTCCTTTCCAGCCCTGACTATTCTATGATTCCATGGTCGTAACATGTAGTAGGTTGGTTTTTAACATTTATTTATTCATTCACTCATTTATTTATTTTTAAGCAGAGACATTTAATGGTTGCTCAGTTTCTACAAATAAGCAAGCTAGAAGCTGTAACCTTAACTGCTTCAAACTTGTCTTTCTCTTCATTCAGTTGTTCTAGTGCTCAGTTACGCTTTGTTCTTTTTCTAGGAGAATTATGGGTTTAACAAAATAGAAGTAAGAGACAATGGCAATGGAATCAAGGTTGCTGATGTTCCAGTTATGGCAATTAAACACTACACCTCAAAAATAAGCTCTTCTGAGGATCTTGAAAGATTGACAACATATGGTTTCCGTGGGGAAGCTTTGGGATCAATTTGCAGCATATCAGAGGTAACCAGTTGCTATAAATGTGTTGAGTCTCTTGTGTCGTAATTTTTTTTTTGTGTGTGTGTGTTTGTTGAAATATCAGTGCAAAGACTTTAATTTGTTCCAGCAGCCTGCCAGTGGTGTTTTCTGAATAGTTTGGCTTGTGTATGCTGTGTTTTCCCTGCTCATGGAAGTCATGTCATACAGTTAAGAAGCAGTATAGATTTCTTGTTGGTGTCAGTCCTGCCTTTCTGTCATATTCCAGCACTCCATTTATTTTCCTCAGTCAGAAAAGGCTGGAGGTAGGTTGCTTAGTGTTTTCGTTTGAATCAGGGTAGAGATAATGATTCCTTATATATACACATATAGATACATGATTCCTTAGAACACTGGCTTATCCTTTTTAGTGTTTAGTAGCAAATACAATCTCAAAGGGTATGGCTGAGTTTGCTCCTTGAATTAGGGCAAATCAAAATGAGGTGGTGGCCAGGAGAGATAATTTTAGGGAACTGATGGCCCACATAGCTACCATTCCAGTGATGATTTCTGCCTTGATATTATCTAGGTGATTGGCAGTCATAGGATGTTGCTGGGCTCCATATTGCTCTTTGACATGTGTATGACTGCAGTTGCACAAACTCTGTTGTCTGTACGAGTAAACAGGAACCTGTACCCTAACCTGAGTCTGATCCATATGTTTGTGTTAAGAGAACTGACAGTGTACTGATACTTGGAATTTAACTTGTTGGCTGAAAGTAAGTACATTTGTTCAAAACCATCTGAAAAATGTTCAGTGTTAAGGGCACAGCATCTACCTGTTCCATTGTGCTCTGCCTTTCTGTATTCACGTTGTGCAAAGGTCAAACTTTAGGTTCTTCTGTCTGCCAAGCATTAGATCCTGTGTGACAACACTGAGAACTGTGTCTGATTAGAACCACCAGCTGTCAAGGTCAGGAAAGGTGTTGGAGCTTGACTCCTTGCTGCCTTGGGCTACATTCATTTTGCAGTAAGCAGAAGTGGGTTGTGTTTTGGATGGAGATTTCCAAAGATGCTTTCAAAAGTGTTGGTGTTTTGACAGATGATGATGGACCTCAATCATTGGCTCTTTCTAATGAGTCGTCAGAGCAGAATGCCATCTGTTCTGTCTTTATAATCAGCTCTATGGTACGTTTCATAAAAGATGGGAGGTGGCCTGAGTGTATCAAGTACTTTAATAAGTATTACTTTAAACTTTGAATCAGTAATTATGTTTATTAAATGCTCCTGGCATTAATTGCATTCTACCTACCCAAACTGCCCCCTGAAGTTTCAGCTAAGAGGTACTCTACTATTGGCCCTTAAGTAGGTCTGTAATACTGGCAGTTCCATGTAATCAAGTACTGTTTTTTCTCTCTCTAAGAGGCATGGCTGAACTTTGAATAATTTGTAGGAGACACTAAAATAAACCATAATATCCTGAAGCTCTGTCTGCATGATAACCTTTATGTCTTTCAGGTGGTTAAAGTGCACTGATTCTGTTGTTCAAGATGTTGATACCTCAACTCGGGGAACTGTAGTTTTATTTAACTTCTGATTTATGACTGGCCTTGCTAAAGCTGATCTGTTTATTACCTTAATAGCTTACAAAACATGCTACCACTGATTACTAGATATGTTTGGGTGCAGAAAGATAATGTACTGTTTGTTTGATAGTAGTTATGTTTGTGAAATCTCACATGAATTTAAGAAGCTGTCATAGTGTGCCTTCTCTCATAAATGATGAAGAGGAAAAATTATCAATAGATTTAGTTGTTTGTTTAACCTATGTTAGAATAGAAGATACAGGAGTGTGTGTTGTAGGTAGCAGGTATTGTTATGTGTGGTAGAAATGCATGTGTGCATGTGTGGTAGAAATGCATGGCTTTTAGTTAAATGGATAGGAAAATGAGTAATAGTGCAGGATATGACTGAGAAACACACATAGAGAAAAAAATTTATGAACTAATTAAATGTAACTGTGGTGACTAAACTAATGCAATGATAAGCGTGGCAGTAAAGCTTATCTGAGCACCTGCTGAACTTAGTGAATTCTTCATTAACATACTTTTCTTAAAATCACTCTTTTCAGGTTTTGATCACAACAAAGACAGATGCTGATGATATCAGCACTCAGTATGCTTTGGATAGCAATGGGCACATAGCTTCTAAAAAGCCTTCTCACCTTGGACAAGGTAGGATGTTCTGGTATCGTGCTGTGACGGAAATATTTTATGTTTCTCTGAGGCTCTATTCAATGTTGAAATACCTGTTCTGTACTTGAAAGCTGAGTATGAAATCTTTGCAGCTGCAAACATGTCTTGCCTTATGTCTGTCAACTGAGGATGTGTTATTGTAAGAAATAATATGTCTTGTAAGTTGCTTTAGATAGTAATTATAAACTAGCCTCTCCTTCTCTGACTCACTTCTTCAAGTTGTCAGCAGAAATAAAAGCTGTAAAAATTCAATGCCCCAGGTCCAGGCAGACTTACTATATAAGTATATGAAAGATTCGTTCAGGACTAAAATAACGTTTCTGTATTTAGCAAAATCCTCACTCGAAAGGAGGAAGAGTTGCCCTGCTGCTATGTGAACGCGTTGCAGGAAGCAGCGTGGCCACAGGACTAGGCAAAGTCCCAGTTCTTTCTAACCTGCAGGATGTGTATGGTGCCGGCAATCTTCTTGTGTGTTTGTGTGAAATGTTAAAGGTTGCCCTCACCTCAGAGGCGGCCTTGGTGGTTCAGGCATGGTGCAGGTTTGGGGCAGCATGTCCTCTACCTTGTGTTCTGCTCAGCTGCTTGTTGCTCAGCGAGGACTGTTAAGGTCACGCTGTGTCCTCACATTCACAGTGTGTATTCCTAGAAGAGGTGCACGCCTTTCTTGTGACAAGGGTGTGCTCCTGGGGAAGCACTTGCAGCTTTTCTCAGCTGAGCTGCAGTGGCTACTTGTCAATATTGTGCCCACAAGCTGCCCCCCAGCTGCTTGCAGTGCTTGTACCCCAACAAGGACTTGACTGCAGTCTGGCACCACTCCTCAGCACCAACTGGCCACAGGGGGCCATTGAGCCAGAAGAAGCTGCCGAGGTCCAGTACACGGGCAAATACTGAAGAAAGGCGAGAACTCTAATTTTAGCTGGTATCAATCGTTTTTAGGATTTAGACTGTAGTATTTTCCATGGCTGGAAAGCCTGTGGGTTGCATTGCTGTGTCTGTGTCACAATTGCTGAAGTATTAACTGAATTCCGTGACATATTTAATAGTTTGCAATATTGTTGTGGGCAAGGATTTTGTGATAGTGTTGGTAGATGACTATTCCACCCCTTACTATGTGCGTTGAACAGAGGTATCTGGGTCTTCAGGTACTACCCTAAAGCAAATGCTTGCCAAAGGCCTTAATAGAGCACAGTGTTCCTTTGCCTCCAGATATGTCTGATTAGATTCTAGTGTGTTAACCGTTTTACTAATGAAAATTAACTTAATACGCACTGAAAGTGTCTTCAGCTTTATTTAATGCTGATTCTAACCATTGTCAGTGTGTATGAAAGAACGATTAATGCTGCAGTCATAACTCTGAATAAAGGAGGCGAATCGCAGCTCTTGAAGTGCTTTTTGGGGGAGGATGACTGCTAATTTGGTATATTTCTTCTCATGCTAATGTACTCTAATTTAGTGTTACTAGGGTTTATTTTGTATGTGGCAGCATACAGATAGGTCTCTTCAATATCCAGTCAGTGGTATCCTTTCATAGTAATTTCTACTTTTTTTGGCCACCTGCTTGCAGGTACTACAGTTACAGTTCTAAAGTTGTTTAAGAATCTTCCTGTAAGAAAGCAGTTTTATTCAACAAATAGAAAATGTAAGGAAGAACTGAAGAAAGTCCAAGATCTACTGACAGCATATGGTATCATAAAACCAGACCTGAGGATAACCTTAACACATAATAAGGTAATAAAGAGTTTTTCTGTCAGCTGTCTTAAGGATCAGTTTCTGATGACTTTATGCAGTTCATCTAATACTTGCATAAAATCTTTCCTCCTTAGGAATTTTCTTTCATCATAGGTTTGTTTTGGACTTACACTTCTTTTTTCCATTCAGAGAGGTGTATTTATGCTGGTTACAGATTTAGATGCTAAACTTCTAAAACTCAGGTTCAGATAGTTTTGGTCTCCTCCAACGGATACCTGGTTAGATATATATATATATATATATATCTAAGTTGTTTTATGTGCTAGTAGCATAAGAATGATTTTACATGTTAATGGTTATTAACAGTGGTGGTGGTGGTGGTCTGCAGAACACAGAAGTGAGACCTTACTAGGCCATGGGGCCTGATCAAGTGTTAACCTAAGCCAACTGAAAAAACTCTCAAAACTGAATTGATCAGGGTTATCTTGCTGTATGCTGACTCATAAAAGCTCAATACATAATGATGGTTCTATTGAAAAAAAACTGAAAAATTCAAAACAATTTGCTACATGGATGTAAGTAAGAGTAATGTATGTTATAACAACAGACTTTAGTTGAGATAGTTGTTCTTTGTTTAAACTTGGAACAGATTCAGAGGCTGCCTGGAAGCTACTTTGTCTTCACAGCATATTGAACATAGCTAATCTTATTGGCTGTACTCCTGCTTGTTTTCCTTTTTTGAGGAAACCTCTGCTAATGAATTTCCAAGTTACCACAAAGTAGAGAGGGACATCTTGTGGCAGGATCTCTCAGCAATTCTTTTTCTGTTCTAAAATAATTTTGTTTGTTTGATCTTGCTACTGGGCCTGTTCATTGAGCAATTTTGATCAATTGCTCTTATCAACCAAACATTCACGCTTCAGTTCTTTTTCAGCGGGAATGATGAATGGCACTGCTTTCTTGAAATGGCAACAGATTGCCCATCCTTTTCTGGAGTTATAAAACATGCTCTGACTATATTTATGTATGTATTTCTAAATAGCAAAGAGTAGAAACTGTGAAAAACAAAAGCCATCCTTGTGGCCATAGAATTAGTATTGCAGAGCTGAGAGTATAGTCTTACTTCCTTGGGACTGCAGAAGGTTCAAAACCAGAGTGCACTTCTCTAGGTTATGTTAAGCTCCTTGATACACCTAGCAGTGGTTCACAGTACTGGTCTTAAATGTTGGTTAATAAAACTAGTTTTGTCTTTTATTGGTGGTTTGTTTTTGCTCCCTCTGAAAAGTTGCAATTTTTTTATGGCATTTTGATTTTATCCCCTTTGATTAGACTGTTATATATCTTGGTTTTCTTTGTTTTCTTTGCTTATCTTAGTACAATAATGTGCAAGAAGTTGATCACATCTCTTTGTCGCAATACTTACTGCAAAAATGGTGTGGAGAGCGGCACAATAGCCATTACGTGTTGGTTTTGACAAACTATCCTATTAGCTTCAGAGATAAATTCTTCAGTACACAGTTTGATTAGGTAAAATAAATCGGTGCAGATGCTATCTGCAGGCAGTATCATTCACTGTTATGACAGAAATGATGCTGAGTTTTTGCGCTCTTCATTTTGCGCTGCCAGCCTTAGGTTCGTTTTGATTTGTTTAGGAAAAGAAGCAAGTAAAAAACTGCTCAAACGTTTTAACACAAGAGGTCGCTCGGTAGCTATTGCTGAGGGGGGAAAATGAAATCATACAAAAAGTGTAGTCAGTCTCTGCATGTGTAAATTCTTTACAATAGTTTGACAATGCTAATCTTTGAATGCAGATTCCTGTCTTTCTACTGCTGTTGTCATTCCTTGCGAAAGAAAACATTACCTACTGCATCATGCTTTTTAAGACATTTGAAATTCTTAAATTGTACTGCATTGGATTCTCTGGGTTTGGGTTTTTTTTTTTGGTGGGAGGGAAGGTTGAGGGGTTGGGATTGGTTTTGTTCTTGGTTTGTGGGGGTTTTTGTGGTGGTGGCAGCTGTTATTTCTGTTTGAAATGTATTCAGAGAAATAATCAACTTCTTAGAATGGCTTTATCTTTCACGTAGCTCATAGATTATGTATTAGTTTAAGGAAAATGTATATGCATTTATTCAGAGGAGTTCCTAGAATCCCAGATACTTGAGGCTGAGCCAATACTTTCTGTTGCAATGGAAGAAGATACATGTCAGAAGTAAGATCAGGTTCCGAGGTTGAAAAGAGTATGAAGGTAGCAGAGATGAGGTATTACAGAAGGAGATGAGGAAAGATGGGTTGAAAGAGAAGAGGCAGTAAGTGAAAAAAGTGTAAATGAAACTGTATTTTAGAGAAATCTTCAAAGTAAATGACAACACCAGGACATAAAAAAACCCAACAACCAAATAGTCTTTGAAGTTCTGTATTTTGTAAGAAACTAAAGAGGGATGGAAGAAAGCATAGCCCTAGCTTTACTAAGGAAGAATGTAATGAGGTTGAAGCTTTCATAGAGGTGTCTGAAGTTGGGCATCTGAAATGGCTGCCTAACAGATTCTAGCAGAAACTTATTTTGGCAAGTCAGGCTCTTATGGAGCTGTTGAATATACATACATATATATATATATATACACATGTTTTTAGGATGCACAATATGTTGCATGTTTTATTTCCACCATGGTTTTTTTGTAAAGGTGTGCCTTCTGCTTCTTTACGAGATTTCCAGAATTTTTTTCTTCTTCTTGTGCCACATTTTATCTCTGTATTGGTTAGGAAAATATCACCACTGTCTGATCTCTTTTCTGTGAAGAACCACAATGCTTTTCCTGCTTTTGGGTTGTTTTTTTAGTAAGTAAGAAAATAAATATCCTTTTATTAGTTGTTCTAAGGTTCATTTATTGTGTATTCTCTGTCAGTGGATTTTCAAGATAGAAAATACTCGATTCCTCTTTCTGCTCAGAATGTTTTGTTTGCATTAGCAATAAATAATTAATCGCTTTGCAGATCAACCTTTGAAGTACTATTGCTATTTTGACAACTTGGATTAGCTAGTGCTCCTTCTTTTTATGAAGGTTTATCCTGCCAAGACATTCTTTGAATACTGATAATGTTGATCCTCTTGCCAGTATGGTTATGTTAGAAAGAGGTATTTTTCTTCTTTCATCACCATGTTCCTTGAAAGCATATTGAATAATGACACAGCCAAATGGAAATAATTTACATGAGTATTCGGCAAGTATATTTAAAGTTAATGTTATCTGAAGGCATGCTAAGAACATCACAAAGTCAGCTACTGCTTAAACTGCATCAAACTCTTCAGCCCCAAATGCTATGTTCTGGCCACCTATGAGCTCTGGCTATAATTTACCCAAGGTGGTGGAGGTTTCTTCCCCTTAACTCAGTCTTGCAAACCACTTACAAGTTCAGGAAACGCCTTTGTGTGTTGAAAGGCTGATGAGATGGAATACTTTAATTCTGGTTTAGTTGCCTGTATTCCACAAATGCTGAAACAAGAGAGGACACCCAATAACTATACCTGATTTAACAATTTCAGATATGATAGGGCTGAACAAATTATGGCAACAGGTGGTTGAGATGGTGCCTATCAGCAGGTCATACCATACGCAAGTGGTCCCATGTCTTGTGCAAAGCACAGGTGGGCCATAAGGAGACTCAATAAATTTTGCAGCTCCTGTTGAGGAAAAACATGCATAAGGCAGTATTTTTTATCTGATATTTTTCATGCATAATATTTTGAAGCCTTGCTTACACACAGTTCTGCCTCCAACTAAGTCTTGTTTGTTCTTAAGAGAATCATGGGTCAGAACTTCTGGATGCAAGAGGTCCATTTTAAATCTGTTATTATAACTGTGGATGGTATTGTTCCTCAAACCCCTTTTGTGGTTGGTGTTGACCTAAGGACACCATCTTAAGTTTGTTTGGTTTTTTTTTCCCTTTGCAGTAAGTCTCCTCTTATTTCCAAAGTTGGATAATCTCAACCTACAGTTTATATCCAATAGTCCGAAACCAGTTTGTTTTCTGTGTCTGAGTTCTCTATAATAAGTGTGGAGGTTTTGAAACAGAGTAAGTGCATTAGGGTAAATTTACCATTTTTAATAATGCCATTATACTTTGCATTCATTCATTGTGCTTCCAAACTCTGCTGTAGCTGTATGTTGAAAAGAAATCTGCATTGAGCAGAAACAGCAGCATGTAAGCTCTCTTGTGAGTTGGAAAGGCCACTCTGTTTAATGTAATAATGATAAATTAAGTCCCTCCCTAATCTGTGTGTCTTAAAATATAAAGAGGAATTATGATTAAGAATCTGCAGTGCTGTGCTTTCATGGTGACCTGGAATACAGCTCAGTCTTTACTCCGATTAGTTGTTCAGTGGCTTTGCTGAGAAAGCCAAACAGAGAGTTAATTATGATGTTTTTTGTGCTGAGGACACCTGTCCGCTAGGAAATGCGCTGAGACCCTCAACTCAATTTACATCAGGCAGAGAACAGCTGCCAGATGGTAACTACTTTTGGTCACCATCAACCTGGTTGAATTTGAACTGGTGACCCAGAGGTGAAATGCTTTATATCCTATTACTAATTCCTTGAGGTTTCCAGTTTCTCATCCATCACTTTTTTCAAATGACAGCACAGTATATGTCTGAAATCTCAAAACAATTACTGTTTCACATACATGGGGATTGTTGCAGAATCTGAGAGGTGCCCTTAGCTCTTGCAAGGCTTTCATACTCACTTTGTAACTTAAAAAAGGTTAGCAGAAAAAGGATGTTTCCAAAGCTGCCTGGGAGTTTTCCCTCTTCCTTACCAACATACTTTTATTTTTAACTGCTGTTTTACAAAAGGCTTTTAAACCTCCCTTTATTTAATGGAATTTACTGTGATGATGTACATCCTCTGAATGACAGTTTAGGATTAGAAACTGTGGTTTTTGACAGTAGTTTAATTGTTTGTGAGGTTTTACTTTTTTTTTTTTTCCCTTCTGCTATGGAAGTCAATTTCTGTAAACACTCATAGCTGAACATACGTGGTTAAAGCAGCCCAAAAACTTACAGCTCTCTATAGTCTTTGTAATTCTTGAAAGGCTCTGAAGACGTGTTACCAGATAAAGGTCCTTGGTTCGTTGTAATAACATTAGCTCCTCTCCTAACTTATCTCCCAGCTCCCAAATCCAAGCATTTTTCCACTGCATGATGCTCAAGAAAGCCTCTCGTTGAGCAATATCACAAAAGGGAAATCTAGGCAGGAAACACATGGGAATTTGTAGGATGAATGGTGCTGTGGAACATTACTGTCTTTCAACAAGTCTCCTTGATAGCTGTAATGCTGATGCCCATGGGATAATGAGGTGTGTCAGCTGCATCTGATGAGGGGAAAAATGGTGCCTTGAGTTTCTCTTTTGCATACCTCTACTGATAGTTGTCCCACCATCACTCCTGAAATGGATGGGACACCTGATTCCTCACGGCAAGTATAAAATACATGGGAAAATAATTATTATTGTGTAAAGAGTCGTGTTACTTTTGTTTAAGCTAAATTGAAATGCTGCTTTGATCTCTGTGTTCAGGGAAGGATCACACAAGAACTCTCTTTTAGTCAGGTAATTTACCATTGGTTTTAAAACAAGACATCAGTTATGGCGTGCAGCTGATAAACAACATCAATGCTTTTCAAAGCTGGGATTTTAAAGAATGTGGTCAGGACTTTATCCTGATCTTTTCTTGGATTTTTGCTGATAGGCTTTCTTCCACTGCTGAGAATGTGCCAGTCCTTGCAGCTAGATATAAGGTGATTTCTTGTTTTGGATATTGCTCCCTGGCTTTGTTCCTGTTTATAAAAACAGATAGGCAGTGATGTTTTCAGTTATGTTGGAGCCTAATAAACTATCAGGTTTTAAGTCAAGAAAGCTAAGGACAGGATTTTAAAGCAAGTAAAAGACAATTAGACTGTGAAATACAGTACTCTTTTACAGAGCTAACTCATGTTATGTTACCAACCTACTGTTCATGTACCATGAACATAGAGGTACATAGAGTTACTGTTCATGTACCCTGAACAGTACCTCTACTAGACTTTTACGCCCTTGAGCATTATTACAGAATAAATAACACAAGGATCATCACAAAACAAATGAAGAAATTAGGGGGTTTCTGGACAGTAAAAGTTCATTTCATTACATTACTGTCATTATGTAGTAATAACTTGTAGCATCATGGTTGCACTGAAGTAGTCACAGCCAGCAGCAGCATCCAATCCCCAGCTCTAATTAAGGTTTTTCTTTTGTCTGTGATTGCAAATCATTGTGGCTGCTGATAGAAGTTCTGAAATATAAAGGATAGTTAAGGATGAGGAGTGGCTGCATTTTTTTCTCTGTCCTTCCTTGGTTTCTGAGGAGGCAAATATGAGCAGCTCTTACCTACTGCCATACCCCATGGACCTCAGGTGGAAAGAGGTTGCATACTCTTTCTACACTCTTTATCAAGAAATCCTTTTGGGCTATGTCTGTGTCCCTAAATAAGAGATGTCTTCATGTGTGCATGTATATTGTCATCCTCCACAAAAGTATGCATATATCCATGGCTGGATGGAGTGGAGAAATACATACACATACATGCACATACTTATCTTCTGTATATGTGCAGTAGATTTTATGTACGTTATGACATTTTGAGGACCTAGATCAGGTAATCCCTCTCAATGAATCAAGGAGGGAGGTGGGATATATTTGGCTAGCTCTGGCAAAACCTAAGACGGGCAATATGTAATAATATATCTCTGAGTAGGCTGTTTCTGCAGTGTCATCATACTGACTAGAGTCAGATTCTTCCTTGGCTCATCCTGGACACCCGCTTTATATGACCTAGAAAAAAAATATAGAGGCGAGTGTGGGGGTGTATTTTTAGCTAAACTAAAGGGTATCAGCAAGGTTAAAAAAATAGGGTATTGCAGGAACCTCATGTAAACAGGCATTTGCTAAAATAAATTAAAGGAATGGGCATTGTTTCTTTGTGGATTTGCTAATGCCTGTTGATACATCTGGAGAGTGTAGACAAACAATTTTCTTTAAATTATTAGCTATTTCTGTGTTACTGCTTCATAATGTGCAGTCAGGGCTAAAAATTAACATACCGTCTAATTGTGCTTACAGTATAGTAGTATATAAATTTATATATATAAAATACTACTATATATATTTATATTAGTATAGAAATTTAGGAGTTGTCTGGCGTTTTTAATAAGTAGGCTTTAATTTAATTTGCAGTGGCAACCAGTTCCTAAAACTTTGTAGTTCTGAGCGTTAGTGTCTGATAAATATATGAATAGTTAAAAAATACCCCGTGAACTTATTAACAGTATCTTCTTCTAGCAAGTTTGCATTTAATAAGTTCTTGTTCTCTAGAGCTTTCTTACAACCACCTTACTGAAGTGATCTTTTCACGGTCCTGAGTATCAGCCGTTCAACAGGTCAAGCAGTGTAATAACCTTGCTTTAATCAGCAGCTAAGATTTATATCTGTACCTGCCGCATCACACTAGTATAACCTAAAATAAACAGCATGATGTTTATATTAGTCATGTAACAAGTGTCTTTCACAATTTGGTCACGTGCATTTAATTTAAAGTATATCCAGTAAAGAAAAAAAAGGCTTGGCACTCTGTGTTTCCATTTTAAGTAATCAATTTTAAAATAGAAGCAGTACAGGATATGTTTTATAAGAGGAGCTCTAAAGAAGAGGACAAATTCTTTCATCACTCCAGAATGTCTTTGAGGAGATTTAAAGCAGGTGTTAAGGAGAGAGGCTGAGAGGCAGCGTGCTTTGGGCAGCCCTGGGCTGTCCTTAGCTGCTGCCTGCTGCAGAAACACAGTGGGGACTCCCTCCCAGAGCTGTGGACACCCGGCCCGTGGCTGTGCCTGCTTGCTTCAGCTTCTTCTCTGCCCTCCCTGAAGTAAATTGTCCTTTATGTTTGAGGGGTTCATGTTCCCTGTAGGATGGCTGAGCTGTGATCCAGCATGTGACAGGCGTATGTCTAGGAGGTTTGTTAGATTCAGGCAGACTGAAAAGCCCCACTTTGCAAATGCTGCAGAATGTAAGTAGAAATGGAAAATTAAAGATTTGGGGAATAGTTTTAGGATCAACAGTCTCGAAGCTTTACAATTCCACCTGTCCTGTAGGAAGGGAATATCATTTTACGGGAGCACCGTGTGCTTCTATGGAATTCACCCCTGAAGGGCAGCAAATATCCCACTGGACAGGTGGAATTTTAAGGCTGTGTATTGCATTTCTTGAGATGGGTGCATGTGTATTCTTTGCTCACTCACCATGCTTTCACATAACACCCTATACCAGTATACTGTGAACTCATTTTGAATTTGGTGGACACCTAGCACCTAGTGAAAGCATCCATTTTAAACAGCACTAATAATTACTAAACGGTAATATCAGGCTTAAATTGCAACTTGCTGCAGGTTTTTTTCTTTTGTGTTTTAATGTTGCAGATTGAAATACACTCGGTCAGCTAAATAGTGGCGAACAGAAGTGGATCTGAATTGAGCAGTGTCAGTTGCCTAGAAGCAGAAAGGCAACTAAGAAATTTTTCTTAATAGTTGATACACACCAATAAAAGTCAGCAGATTTGGAGTTAAATTCATGGCTGTTTAGTATAGGACTTCTCATTAGTGAGAGACAAAATTTCAAGCCCCAAAGTAGCTTATGTTTACTGTATATGTAAGAGGACCTGACGGGTAACTTCTGATGCAAGTTGCAGTTCATACTGTCTTCCTGTATTTAGTAAATCTTTGCAATAGCATTGCAACATGTGTAGCTAATAGAGGAGATACCCTTTTATCCTTTTAATATTTATGAAGTTTTCATTAGACAACCACTTTCCTTATGCTTCCTTAGATACTGCCTCCCTTTCTAAATAGCAGGTTTGTCACAGGCTTAGAGTATCCAGATGGGAGCTATGAATGGGCATCCAATAGCCAGATTTCTACCGAAACAACCTATATCTTGAGTATAGGTACCATAAGCACTGTAGTCACCTTCAAATGCTGACCACTGTGCCAGAGACATGTCATAAACCGTCAATGTATATGCTTGATGAAAACACAAAGCCTACTGCTGTACATCTAAGAGAAGTAGTATTTTTATTGATTTGTTTCTAATAATTGTTTCCTGTGCAGAAGAGCAGATAAGCCATGTAGCATCCATAAATACAAGCTTGCTTAATTTTCCAATCACTATGAGTCTAAATAAGTAATACAATATGAGAAAACATGCCAAAAAGTACCATATCGTGTGTTAACACTGAAAGCTGTGATTGTAAGAGGGTCAAAGTACAGAATGTTACATATACAGTATGTGTGCAGTTGCATATGCATGTTCATAGACATGATTTGAGTTCAACAAATATAATGTCAAAAATTTGACTCTGTGCCATTTGTTTCAGGCAGTTATTTGGCAGAAGACCAGGGTGTCAGATCACAAAATGGCCTGTATGTCAGTTCTGGGAACAGCCGTTATGGGCAGTATGGTACCTTTTCAACACTGCTGTGAAGATCCTGAGGTGAGTTTAAACTTACTTATCCCAAATCCACTTAAAGCGTCAATAAAGACACCTCAATCAGTATTCAAAAAGAAGGAAACTTTGGAAAAGAGACTATTATCTTCAGATTGACACGTGATTAATGCATTTGATTTTATTACTGTCCTCTCTGTAAAATTAATTGGTTTGGTGATTGAAAATCCACTCCCAAGAATTATCTAGTCAGGACTCATGTGGCACTGATCAAATGGCAGTAAAAACAGTTGCGATGACAAATGCAGAATTGCTGATTGCTCAGAGATATCTAAGTGGGTGCATTCAGCATGTTAAGTTGTATTTAATGAGATTATTCAGACTTTAATATACATATGTATTACAATTTAATAGTATTATTTAGACTTAAATCTTGATTTTGTCAGAATGCTTGTAGTATACGTATACAGGGTAATGAGGGAAAAAAGTAAAGTGCTTCTTGTAGTTTACAGTGTTTTAGTTGTTCATGTCTAAGCAGAACATCCAGAGTCATTCTTACCTGAATGCAGGTTGGATGTGTCCCACAGAGCAAGTGCAGGGAGTTCCAAAAGGAAGACATGGGGGTATTTAGAAGGGCTTGAAGGAGTCACTCACGTTCTCACATTACCTCTTTGCTATATCATGAGGCATCCATATTCCTTGAATAGAAGTGGGGGAACATTCCATCTCTCCCTCTCTCTCTCTAAATAGTGTGTAGAATACCATGTGCATCATTTATAGGTATATAAGTGATCCATGCATATTGCTTATGCGCTAATCTACATTCAGAAACCATGGGCATTTCTAAATTAAGCATCCAAACACTGTGAAATGACAGAATTAAGGTTGCCTGCGTAACTCTTTCTTTGTCTGCTGTGTGCAGGTATCGGGATAGGTATTTAATGGCAAGGCATATGCTGCTTTTTTCCTTCCCATTAGGTCCATGCCTCATTCAGTACACAAACCAGAGAGCAGCTTTTTTCTTTTTTTCCTTTCCTACTTATTCGTTGTGTAGTTTCATACTCCTTTGCTGCAAAATTTACTCGAAAGACAAAATTAATCTTACTATAAACAACTTTCTGTAAGCTATACCTTACTAACTGCAGAGTTAAAACTTCTGTGATCCAGGGGTTTCAAAGACTGGGCTTCTTCAAAACATCTCCATGAAACGAGAGCACATTTCAAGCTGGTTACAAAGCATGCACATGAAAACCTAGGAGCTACTTGTAAAATAAAAAAGAAAACTAAGCAAAAAAAAAAAAAAAGACACAATTTTTTACATGTATAAAACAGCATCTGTGCTTTTCACATCCCCAGCCTTGTAAATGGATGGATCTATTTTGGCTGAAAACTCACACAGGAAACTTTCCTTGTCCCTCCTTCTGTGAAGGTTAAGTTTAGCAGGTACAAATGAAACTGGGACAAAGATAAGTACTTAAGAAAGACAGTGTATTGTCAACACAGATATATTTAATACTTGTATAAATTGATTTTTATTAAAGTTATTAATTTTGAAAAGTTAAAAGCAAAAATTCTGTAATATGTTCTAGTCTGTGATTTTGTCTCTATGCTGCATTTCTTTTTAATGTGAAAATTCTAATAATTAAGCGTTAGTTGTAGAAATAGTTGCTGACTTCAATGAGTACACTGATATTCTGTGTGGCTGTAAATAGTAACAGCAGTCAGCCACTTCTAAATCTGGCAACTTCTTAAATGAGTTATTTAGAGACTTTCAGTTTTGCTTTAATGTTGTCTGTCTATAAAAAATGTTGTTTGGGATGAAAGACTTTTTGCACAAATATTTGGGAATTAGAAAAGGAGCTTGAAGTGTAGAGGAGGAACATTCAGGGAGGATGCGATAAAGTTGCGGAATAAAATCTAGAAGTGCTGCATGTTGTTTTCTGATAATCATCCAACAGATATTCGACACCCCTTTAACTTGACCAGTGGTGTTTGGTTATGTGCGACGTTGCTGACCAGAACACTCCAGCTTTAGCACAGAATGCTTATTACAAGGTCAAGAGAGAATAGGGGAGTACATGAGCAGATAGCTGGTGTGATATAGGTGAATGGGAAGGATAGGCCAAATCCCAGGGATTTAAAATGCCGTTTCAAATATGTGATAATTTGGATTTTAGTAAATACAAGTAGTTCTGCCAAAAGCAAAGCTAACAAGGTCTGATTTCTGTGTTCAGTGATTCACCCTCCTACCAGAACATTCTATAATCTTTCCCATATCTCCAAAATCTCCATCCTTACCATGCCCCAGCGTTCCTTCATCTATTAGTTGGTGCCAGTGGCAGTGGGGTGATGCATGGGGCAATATGTGGGTTGATTGAAACACCATTTCTTATATGCTAATGGGTCCTGGCTTTTGAAAAGTTACAATTGCTTTTCCCTCAGTAAGGTCATTATCTTGAGGCTCTCCTCTCCAAGCAGCTGTCAGTTATCACAGAAATTGTGGAAATCTAATATCTTTGGGATTTCTGCTTCTTCATCAGATTGAATTGAAATCGATCCAGCAGTTTCAAAGTTGCTTGGTAGAAGAGAGGGGGAGATGATGGGACAGGCAGCAGAAGTCATCGGCTTCATTTTGACCTGAAAAAACTAAGCTGAAGAATGTCAACAGAAATATCTTAAAACTTGGAGTTTGTTAGGGACTCAAATTGTGTGAGGTTTTGAGGCTCCTTGGCAGTGCTGTGTGCTCACAGGTTCTGCTGGGGTCGTGGTTGCTCAGCACTCTGGAGAGTCAGCTGATTTGGATACAGGTGGTGTAGGTAAATTTAGGTGCCCTGAATAAATGCCCTGTGACAGGCTATTTAAAGTGTCCTGCATGTAGAAAGGAAAGGACTGTGTGTTTTGGGCTTTCCCCACAGGAGTAATTCACTTACTGCCTTCACCAGGTTGAGCAGCAGTGCGTGCCTTTGGCTTGTACAGGGGTTAAGTTGGAAATCAGACAGTCAGCAAGCCTAAAGCTGGCCAGTGTTGTTCTCTGCAGTCTTTGTCTGCAGACAGCGATGTGATGCAAGTGGTAGTCCAAATGGGGGAATTCCTCAATAATTTCATCAAGAAAAATAGATACAAACCCATCCTTCTCAACCTCTTTCTTTTTTTAATTGCTTTTACTTTAATTTTTTTTATCATAACTTTCAAGAAGCAATGCATGCGTTTGGCTTGGACTCCTGTACAATTTCGTCTTAATATCTCACCTCTAAAAAGAACTCCAAAACTGTTTAAAATACTTTTTCGCTGTATTTGTTTTATCATTGCAGATAAATCTCTCTGGATTTCTCCCAAAAGCTGGGTCAGACAGTTCTTTGACAAGCCTTTCAAGTTCAGAAAGGAGTTTTGTTTTTATAAATAATCGTCCAGTTCATCAGAAGGAAATACTGAAGGTAATATCCTTTAGCTTTTTATTCGAGGAATAGAAACATTACTTGTTTGAGGACAGAGACACCTATGTAGTCTACAACCTTTTTCCCACATAATATAACTAGAGTATTACAAGCAAAGATACTAGCATTGTAGTTTCTTGTAAGAGAATTCTTCTAAAAGTAGTTCGGATTTTGTCTACTTCTTGCTGTGGGCTTGTCAAGCAAAGACACACACTTTCCCTTTAAATTTCTGTGTGCATTGGATAAAAATGAAAGTGATAGTGCAGCAGCATTGGCTGCAGCTAGGCATTGTACAGGCAGAATTTGATAGTCTTGGGTTTCTCACACTACTGAACCTTACAACACCTCATTTGGAGCAGCCTTGCTGTCCTGATCCTTGCCCTCCCCAGAAAAGAAAATCATATTCATGTCAAAGCGAGCGTATAAAAAAAGGTAGAGTCAGTGAAGAGTTTTCAGCTGCAGGCAAAGCTTTATAGGTATAAACCCTGAACCTGTGTTGGTATGTTAAGTGCTAAATAATGCTAATACATCTCCATGCAGTATTTGATGTGCCTGATTCTTCTAGGAGTTTAAAGCTCAGCTTGAGTCCTACAGTAGCATCAACTGTTAACCACAACACAGAGGCCTAGGTTCAAAGTGTGGTTCTCATGTAGGGTTGTTCTTGTAGCAGTGCAAATAATAGTGTTCCACCGACTCTTTGTGTGCGTGTCCAGATTTTTAATCATTTGCTTTTTTGGAGGAGGGTGGTTGGGGTTTTATTCTGCCAGGTGAGGTTAACTACACATCTGTAAGAACATGTTTTGGTGGGTTTGGAAAACAAGCTATAGATCACTTTTATCTCCGTGAAGTGTATGGGGAAGAAGTGCTGGTGGACCTCTTATTACTACAGTTCAGTGCCAGCTGAGAACAGACAGTGGGAAGATTAAGGTTAAAATAACTTGAAAATATTTAAAGAATTTTAGTGTAATTTAAAAAATATTTAAGAATTAAAAAAAACCCCAAACAATTAAAAAAATTAAAATTTAATCTGCTGTGGCTCTTAGGTTTTTACAATCAATTTATGATTTCTTTGTCTCATTGATGTATTCTTTTCTCCAGGATGTACATCTGTGGAAGGATCGCTGATACTAGAAGGAAATTCAGGGATATTTATTTGACCCTTCTAGTTAACAAGACCAAAATTCTGAAACAACTAAATAATTCTGTAGTCTTTTGAAGGAGTTTTTGGGAGGATTATAGAGAAAATAGTAAGGGCAAGTAGAGCTTGAGGAAAGCTGTAAATATATAATTTGGTTAAAAAAAGGACAAAATCCTGTTCTGGAAAAAGGGCAGATGTGTAGTGCAAGTGGTACCTTGTCAAACAGTCTTTGGTTTGGATGAATGAGACAGCAGTGAAGTTACATGCTATATGGGTAGATTTTCTTTAAAAACCGACCAACCAGATAATAGTGTTTGTGTTGATGAGGAAGTAAGTAACTAGAGTTTCAGTCCAATTTGGACATACCATCTTTTCTTCAAAGTGTGATCAGTGCATTCATTCAGAAAGTCGAAATAGCAACCATTAGTATCTTGAAATTGGTTCCAGCCAAAACTCGAACAAATCTTTTGTGCTTTTATAATGTCAGATTTTGTTTCTGTGCCTTTGTGTCTGTATTATTGCCTTTACTGACATCTCTTTATTAAATCAATCTGTAGTTAATTCGACAATACTACAGTCTGGTGACACACAAGGACTGTACTCGTTTATATCCTGTCTTCTTTTTGAATATTACTGTACCTGCCTCTGCTGTGGATGTGAATTTGACACCTGATAAAACTCAAGTTTTACTGCATTATAAGGTAACTAAAGTTTTAATCGGGTTTTGAGTTGTCAGCCTTTTACTTATATAAGCAGAACAAGGGCTTCCAGGATTATGGAAATGATTGAATATAAGCAGTGCCACTTTTTTTTGTTGTTTTATTGGTGTTTTTTTGTTTGCTTTAGTTACGTGACAGCTTGCCTATATCACAGGAGAAGTATTGAGAAGTATTGAATAGGTTAAGTAGAGTATTATTCCAGATTCGTTTCCCAGTTGATGTCAAGGATTTTTACACTGTCAGATATATGCATGTATCACTTGGTTTTCAGATGGCTTTATAGTGAGAGAAGCTAAATGGAACTATGATGTGTCCCTACGTAAAACTCATGCTTAACTTGATAACTGCACAAAGTAATCACTTCTTAAACACCACATACGTGAAGGGAGAATGTGGGAGTGAATTGATTTCTGGTCAAAGCAATATTTTGCCATTATGTGTATAAATTGTTGACATCACTGAAGTTTCAGGACATCCTTTTCATGCTGTCAAGACCTGAAATTTAGACCATATGTACCTTTCTTTTAGAGGCTGTGTAGTGATAAATGCCCATAAAGCTGCTTTCACTTATGAGCACTTCATATGAAAGTGCCACAGAAATTAAGGCAAACAGGTAAGGCTATTCAAAGTAAATACAGATAGTCACACCAGTATGTTGATGATCTTCTTCACTGAAAGCTTTTGTATTTGTGTTAATCTTGTAAAAGTACTACCTGTCAAATGTCACTTATATGAAAATTAACACAGCATTGTCGCATTTGATCTAGTTAAAATCTTTCTTTTGGTGTTAGAAAAAGAGGTTGTTTTTTTTTTTTGTTTGGGGTTGTTTCTTTTTCATTTCCATCATTTGGTCTTGGAAGCAGGCACCATAATAAAGTGCCTACACAATCATGCTTACATGAAAAGGGTTGGTGCATCTGTCTTGACTGTAAGTTTCTAACTCCATGTTAGGTGGGAATAGCTTTATGTGATACTGGTTTAAACAGTCAGTACTGTGTTATAAAGAAAGCAGTTAATTGTTTTTGTGATGTGCTAGGTATTCTGCTTATTTGAGGTATCCAGTTCAAAGTCTTTTTGAGCATATGTGAACAACTGCACTGCAATAATCTGTCCAGATTTGCTTGAAAAATATTCTGGATAGGATTACTTTCCTTATTCTTCTATATCCTTAATATCTGTCAGTTAGATTTTCAGGTGTGCTTGTGTGTGTGGCTTTTCTGTTTTGTTTTTTTATTTCTTTCCTTTCTTTTTTTTTTTTTTTCTCTCCCCAGGAATCTGTCTTACTTGCTATTGAAAATGTGTTGATATCACTGTATGGGCCACTACCTGCTACAGTCCCTGGTGAAATTGATAAAACAGATGTTAACTCAGAAGACATGTTTGTTCATAGAACAGAACAAACAGATGTGGTTGTTAATGAGATGGGACCATCTGGAAACGATGATCGACATGCTCATACTTCATTCCTTTCATTCAGCAGTGATGTGCAAAACTGTCAAGCAGGAAAAAACATGGAGATCTGCTTAAATCATCAGACATTTTGTGGTGATGATGTACATAGTTGCCTGGACAAAAAAGAGGTTTCTAAGAGTGACACCTTTCCAGACAGTTCCTTAAATTTATTGTGTGAGGATGAACAGAATGGACAGAATATGACTGATATTCAAAGTAACAGTGTTCCTGTGGACCCTAGTTTTAAAAAAGCTGATGAGTGTCTTTTGAGTTCCGGTAATATTGATGAAATAGAAAAAAATGGGGAAGCTTTAGTCTCTAAAGACTTACCTGAAATCTCTGCTGATAGTTGGAGTATGGGAAGTGGATTTAAAAACTTTCTAGGAGACAACCTGCAACCTGTTAAGATTTTGATTCCTGAAGTTGGAGGAACAATTAATAAGCAAAATAGACATCCTAGTGAACAAAGCAGTGATTCACAAATCTCAAATCAAAGCATAGAAAAAAGAAATCTGATAAGTGAGAAGTTTGGACATGTGACAGCTTATGACTTAATTAGTAGTAGAATAATAAAGAAACCAAAGTCTGCTATTGGATTTTTCACTCAAGAATGTCGTCCAAAATTGATAACTGATAACCCAAAGACCAGCATGGAGGATATTCTGCTGCAAATTGAAGAGCAGTGGGATAATTTGAATGAAGAGGAAAAAAAGAAGTAAGTTTTCAGGCTTTGACTTGCTTCTGTAGCTGGTAGTTACCAGTAAGTCACATGTAGTGAATTAACAAAAAAAAAAAAAAAAAGCTTCCCAGGTATTTATGAAAAAATAGAACAGAAAATGGGTTTTGACTTTTTAAGGTCGGCGTCAGTATTGTGAGTTGTCACATTTTGCTCTGTGAGTATGTGCACTGCTGATTTGAGTTACTCGTTTCGCCACTGTATCATGCAGCAGTTAGGTAGGGATGGTTTTGCTGAATTGTTATTTACAGATAACAGGCAAGTAAATGTACTGTTTGTATCCTGCAAACTTCTGTTAAATAAGGGCTGCCTGTATGTTGTTACTCCTGATGCACTGTCAGTGAAAACCAGCGGGGTGATCGATGAGCACTGTATAGTTCCTCCAGAGTTTTTCCAATGCGCAGTACTTTTTTATTGTTACGAAGTGAGGATTCTTTTTCAGGATCTTTAGTACTTGAACATTTGGTAAATTCCTTTCCTATAAATTCAGGAAGTGTCCCAACCCAGGGTACCTCAGAATTACATTTGTAAAACCCAATCAGATGACACAAAGAATTTCTTTTTTCCCTAAACAGCTATTCCAGTGCTATTCACACTGTACTGCAATTTGAATTTTAATCTCTTTCAGTCAGAACCAAATCTCTTCTTAGATTACAGTCTAAAACAAATTGTTGCTGTTTTTTTTGAAATCCATCTGCAAGTAAGGGAAATATTTTAGCCTAATTTGGAGTGGAGGTTCAATCAGTTAAAATATTAGGTATATTTTGTACTTTATGTGGAACTTATAGTAAAAGATGAATTAGAATAACAGATTTTGAGACATTCTAAGACAGGTAAAAAAAAAAGAAAAGAAACACCAAACCTTTGACATCTTATTTGTAATTTTATAAAATGTAGAACACTGTAGGGCATCGCACAAATGAGGAAAATAGTTTTTTAGTAGTTTTACATGTGATGATTTGAATGCATATTGTGATTTGTAGCAGAAAGTTTAGGAAATGAAATTTGGGCTCTGAAAAACAAAACTCCTTGTAAGTGTTACGAAAATGTGTTTTCTTAATGTGATGGAAGCTAGGAGAGGCAATTAAGAAAGACCACTGAAGAGGAAATTATACTGGCAGTGTAATTTTGACACTAATGAAAGGGAAGATTAGCAGTGCGATAAGAAACTACACCTATTGAATTATTGTTAATATGTGTTTTCCTTGGCGTTTTACTTTGTTTGAAAACATCTGCCTTGTTCTGAATACCAGCTGTATCAGAGTTAAGTAAAACCTTTTTTATCTAGGTTCCAATTTGCCTCATTTAAAGCTTGCTAAGCAAGCAACATGCTGTGATCACAAAACCATACATGTGAGAAAGTGTTTTGTCCGTCTTTGCATTAGCAGAAATATTAATGTAATAGTAGAAATCTACTCCAATTATATTCACACTTTTAATGAAATGAAACAAAAGGTTCTGCCAGCTGTTTCAGAAAATTTTAATTTGCTCTGCTTTAGCTTTTCAGATTTCATGGTTGCTTTCCTGGTACAACTGTTATGTTAAAGAGTGTGCCTACAGATTAACTTTGTATTAGTTCAGGAAGAAGACCTCTCTGGTTATTAAGTTTTCCTTATATGTAGGGTTGAATGCAGCGTATTCATATACTATATGCATTTTCCATATACATAGGATTGAATCAAATGGATGCTGAAGTGAACCACTAGTTTTATGCGTACATTTCAGATTCAGTGTACCTCTTTTCTGCTTTAAATCTTGTAAAATTGCCTCAGAAAATAACAAACATGAAGAGATGCACGGACATCTTTCCCTCCAGTGCAGCAATGCACAAGAGCTGTGGTTCATCTGGCAAAGAACATAGTCTTGCCTATCAGATACTCTGGCTAAATTGGGCCACCTAGAGGTAACAACAAATGCATATGCAACAGGACAGCCAAAGTGCCACAGTTCTACTGAGCACACTATACCCCCAGCTTCATGGCAAGGCTTGCTGGAAATACACTGCTTTTCCTAGTTCTCCATCCTTCTCTGATAAAGTCACACGTTTATTACAATGGGTACACTTGGCTTCAGCATCTTTGTTTCTCTCTGTGGTTCCATCAGCAAGTCTAAATGAGTTTAAATCCCTTTTTGGAGCAGTACAACCAACAGATGTCTCGTAGTGACATAGGATGGCCTTTTCAAAACAAGCCAGCATTTATTACTCAACCGGAATGTAAAATGTTACGGTCTTTAGGTTATAATAGAAGAGGAAAGCTTCCATGCATGTCTCTGTTGGCAGCATCACATATCCCCCTGCTTTGCAAAGCCAGGATTTAATTTATTGCACTCACTCTGCTCTTACTTAATACAGCTTGCGTATGTTTCTGGCCGTAACGTTTCTTGCATATGAGGCTCAGGTAGGAGTGGGAGAAATCCCTCCAAGTGCCATGGCAGTGGCAGCAGTAGTTATCCTGAAGACATAGGAAAGGTTCAGAACTACATGCACATTATTGTAGGACTAACAAATTACCTTGTCAGCACTCTAAGGTTATTCTTCATGAGTGTATTTGTACCTTGGGAGAAACATCATTTCAGGTAGTATGATGGCCTTTGCTGTCTGTTGACAGGTAAGAGCATGCATGTAGTCACTAGTGGCTAGTAGTAACTCCCTCATGTGTGGTAGTTTTTTATTGCCTGATAAACTTTCCATGCATCACATAGTGTGTGTATAAGCATTATTTGCAACTGTTTCACACTGGGGTAAATATACTTGCTTAGGAATTCCAGAAAAATTATTTATTTACTGTATTTTAACCTTTTAGTTAACATGTTCTCTTTCCTTTGGATGGAGATTATTTTGTGGTACCATCTAGTCATTGGCCATCCATTGTGTCTCTAGCCATCTCCATTTATATACTGCCAGATAGTAATAACAAATAATGGTATTAGTAACTGCTATCAGGCCTTCCATGCTGTTGCCTGTCCCCAGCATCTGTTCAGTCATCATAGTAGGTCCGTATTGTCCACTCCTAGAAAACAGCGCTAGTCCCCTGAAACCTGTGCATTTGAGAAATGAACTGAAAAGCTTATATGGGCAGTTAAAAGCTTCTGTTTTATTATTCTTTTATTTGTCTCTTCACAAAGCAAGGAAACACAGAAGCTGAATACTTTACTTGTGGTGACAGCTCGAATTGGTTGGGTTCATTACGTGAAGAGGCTAATGCTGAGATGTGTTACATTCAGCATGGGATGCCTCTTTATTCTGGGCACATATGAATCTACACAAGGGGCTCTTTCCAGTCAGAGTTTACTCCAAATAGTCAAATTCAGATTATTTGACTTAAAAGGTATTTATATTAAAAGGTTTATGTTATATGCTAAATATTTCATTTGGGTTTAAGATGCAAGGGGAAAATAATAAATTGTGGATCTATTTTCCTAGTTAAACCAAAGCTGCCTGAAAAACTAGATTTCATTCTAGTTTTCCACTCCCTCCTTACACCCAGTTTTGAAATTTCCTTGTCTTTAGGTTTCGAAGCTTCAGGAAAGGATCCTGAATTTAGTGTCTTGATTCACCAAGCAGAGAAGAAACTGGTCTTGTAGCAGTTGTTGATTATACTTGCCCCTGTGAAAGGATTTTTGAAAAGGCAAAGGTGTTCCCTTGTAGTTTGTACACCTGCTGTTTTCTTTGATGCTGAGCAAATCACTGATTGTGATGTATATGAATTTGCAAAACTCCCAATAAAAGCTTGTAAGGCTAGAATTTTTCTGGTGGTAGTCTTAAGATGTCAGGCAAGTTGGACTTTCTTTGGAGGTGCTTTTGTTTACGTTATCGGTGTACCACTCAAAGCTCAGTTCTCGTGTAGTTTTCTCCTGCATTACAATTGGTTCTATTCAAAACAAAGTATTTATTGATCTGGTCAAAGCTACAAATGTATTTGGGATAAAAAAAAATCTGTTCAAGTGATTTCATCCATTCATTTTAAAGGGAGCAGATGTTTTTTATCTTAATGTTCACTCCATATTTTCTAGGACATGATTTATTGCAAGAAACTATTTAAGCTGACTTTTTTAGTTAACTAAATATTGGTACCATATGTGAATGCTAGCACATCATAATTAATTGCAAATGGTGACCCTTTTGTTGACCTTAATTTTCCAGCATGCATACACATAATTGAATCAAACTGTTCCAGCAAGTAGCAATAAATAAATATGACCAGCTAAAATACTTACTTCTAATATTTACATATGATAGTACTGCTTTTTTTTCTTATTATTATTGAAGTTTGGACTTGTTTGAATTACCTACTAGAATTCAGAATATCAAATAAAAGCAAAAAGAGGGAGTTCAGGAAATCATCTTTTTGGCCTTCAAAAAAGAAAGATTCTTATGCAGTAGGCAAGCATAAACCTGGCATCTATAAAAGTTTAGCTCTCTTTCTGACATTTGTAAACTCATTAAGAATCCATTCAGGTTGCAGAAATTTAGTATGTAGTAATGTTTTAACCATTTAGACAGAATTTAGGAGTAGTTCACTCTTGAGTACTTTTTGAAAAATGTAAGTCTATTACTTACAGAATTCTGTGACAGTTGTATCTATTCTGTATTCTCACACTTTTTATTTCTGTGGATAATCTTAGGCCATTTGAAATCAAATGTATTTCTTTGTATTAAGGAAAGCCTGAGGCTTATAAAGTTAGGCTCCAGACTCCTACCTAACCACATGGGCTCCTCCTGAAGTCTGTAGAGCTCTAGAAGCTTATCTGACTTGGTGACAAAACTACTTCCAAAACTATTTGTATGAGCGTGAATTAGGGTTAAACACAGTCTGTGGGACTGAGGTCAAAAGCAGCTTGCTGTAGCTCTTTGTGTGAGGCAGTTTACTCCTTCCCCTTCTGTAATTCAGGTTTTGCTGGCTGTCATGATGAAGGAAAATTTCCAACTCATCATCTTCAGAGGGTAATGTAATATGTGCCCAGTCCCCTCTGTGCTTCTCTCTTCCATCATAGTGGAAAGCATACTGATGCGCCTACTTGAATGAACCATGGACATTGCTCTTGCCTGTTGAAATAGTTACCTTGCCTTTTGTTTTAGTTTGTTAGGAGTTGGGGTTTGGGATTTTTAATCTGATTATGCTACTGGTTTGTTTTCTCTTTTAAGTTATGAAATAAAAGCTGATAAAGACCTGGAACGATATAACAGAGAGGTCAAGAAAGCTATGGGACAGAAAGTACACCGGCCAACAAAGGAGGCAGGAAAACAGAAAGCCAAGCTGAAGACTTCCCTCTCCGACCAGCAGAAGCTTGACAAGATATTTCATGCTCAAATTGAAAAGAAGCGGCAACCTGAAGAGTCTATGAAAATTGTGACAGTGCCGTTTTCTTTGAGTTCCTGTAGACATCAGCATCAGAGACATGAGAAAAATTATTCAGATCAACATGAGCTTTTTCTGATCCGTCACCGAAGTTTTCCTGATGTCTGGATATTTGCTGCTGAAAAAAAGCTAAGGTTACTCAATCCATACAGATTGGAAGAAGCCCTGCTATGTAAAAGATTACTTATGAATCATAAGCTTCCAGTAGAGAAACTGGACAAGCCAATTATGTTAACAGACAGGTATAGTATAACTGAGCAAAAATCTGTATGTTGTTTTGAGTATTGTTTGGTAATTATTTACAGGAAATTCTAGTAAGGTCCTTTTTGCTAATTCTGTGATTATTTGTACAGTCCTTTATCTGTAAGAACAGACTTTTATGTTTTGTATAGTTTTACCTTACAGTAGTGAGCAGGCCTGGTCATACTCCAGTTGAAATAAGTTTTGACCAGTTTATCAGTAATGCATTGAAGACTAATTTCTTCCCCCAGAGAAAAATTAAATGTTCCACATTTTAACAACTTCAGTGTTGCTAAGTTTCCCTCATGTATTAGGGAATAACTGATGTAATTATTATTACATGCCTAAACTTGGTCACTCTTTAAGATACGTGAATACTTGTGATTTTGTTACTTTAAACAAATTGCTTTCTTAGAATACTTTTAAAAGTCTTGATCACTCCTCACCATTTACTACTTTTTTTCTGCGTTTTTCTCACAGTTTTAATTTTCATATTTTGGTTTGTAACACTTTGGGAATATTTTTTTTCCTAGTCTGATTGGTGGATCTCAGTATATGGCTGCTCTTTATAAAATGCAGAAGGATTACCCCAATTTCAATGGACCAGGTTATTTGTCAGATCCGAGACTTGTAGCAAATGGATTCCAGATAAAAGTGATAGAAGGTATGATGCTTTTAAAATCTTCCAGTTATATTGGGGCGTGTTTCTTTTGATTTAAGGATTTAAATGATTGTTTAATGTAGATCATGTTATTCTACATCACCTTATCATTTAAAGCACCAACATCCTGCTTTTATTAACATTGAGATTTTATTACTTGGCAAAGAATGTAATCTTCTTCATAGAGCATTGAGTAATGGAAACTGATAACTGAACAGAAAATTTCAATAGTATTTCAAAGAATGCTCCATGTATTTCAAAGAAATTTATGTTTTCTCGACTTTTATGTTTTCTTCTTTTCTCAAAATGCTGGGTGCTGATATCCTTAATTGCCATTCTCACAGAATTTAAATTAAACTGATGAGAATTCTTTAGTCTTGGCAGCTGCTTCCAAGGTGATACTCACAGAAGCTTCTGCAAGTATGTGCTTTATGTGACAACTACTCTGCCTTGGGCAGTTGAGGAGGTCTGGTAAGGAGCTGGATCTGGTTATTGACTTACTTTCATATCAGACATGAAATCCAGAGCCCAAACGGGCTGGTAAAGACAAGATCACCACACCTTTTGTTAGGGTTCAACTTGAACTTTATTTTGAGACAGCCTTCTTCTCAGTGCCTCTGCGTTCATCACAGAATAAATGTTTCATATACCTTAGCAAGAGAGAGCAAATATGTATATGTATAATTTTCCTGAAGAATGGTTCATAGGGTTGCTGTTGGAAACCCAGGGGCAACCTACCCAGTGTCAGTTCTGTAGATAAGGATTTCTCTAGCAGAATTTCAAGAAAAGCAAAAGTCTTTGGGGGTAGTACCTAGCTGACAGCTCAGAGGAAGGATTCTCTATAAGAGCTGTTAGAAATGCTATAGCTTCATGTGTTACAGATCCCCACATATGTACAGTGATGACAGACATACTGTAACATATGGGATCTTTTAAGGGTAGGTACAAAAATGGGATGTAGAGCAACTTCTTCACTTGGTGGCTGGCTCTTGGGAAGAACAGAGCCTAAGCTGTTTTCTTTGCTAATCATGCACAGCAAAAGAAAAGGCAACTTTTTTCTGACTGACTAAATCCCTACATAAATAACAGACTTTGTAGGAGAGGTGTTCATGGTAAGCTTGGATTGAATGATTAGGGGAATAAAACATGTATTATAAGAGGCAGCTCTTGAAAGTTTTATTCAACCTAGCAAATCGAAAGCTGAGGAGATCTATGGTATGTGTCTAGACAAACATGGGAGAAAGGAATTGTTGCTTAGCCTTTTTGCTCACATACTGGGTTTTTTCCCACCTCCTGATGTTGTAAGTTTGCTCAGAATCTAATTAGTGTAAACTGGGTGTGAATAAATTAAATGTGAAAATTTGAAGAGAGTTTCTAGGCAGCAGTGGAGGAGAGTTGTTGATCTTGTGGTACTGAAGATGTATTGTGGTTTAACCCCAGCCAGCAACTAAGTTCCACACAGCAGCTCACTCTTTTCCCCTTGGGTGGGATGGGGCAGAGGATATGAAGAGTAAAAATGAGAAAACTCATGGGTTGAGATAAAGACAGTTTAATATGTAAAACAAGAGCCATGCTCACAAGCAAAGCAGAACAAGGAATTTATTCCCCAATTCCTGTGGTCAGGCAGGTGTTCAGCCATCCCCAGGCAAACAGAGCTCCATCATGTGTAATGATTACTTGGGAAGACAAATGTCATCAGTCCGAACATCGCCCCTTTCCTTCTTCCCACAGCTCTATGGGCTGAGCATGACCTCATATGGTCTGGAACATCCCTTTGGTCAGTTGGGGTCAGCTGTGCTGCCTGTGTCCCCTCCCTGCTCCTTGTGCCCCCCGTCCTGCTCGCTGCTGAGGTGGGGTGAGGAGCAGAAAAGGCCTTGGCTCCGTGTAAGCTCTGCTCAACAATAACTAAAACATCTCTGTGTTATCAACACTGTTTCCAGCACAAACCTAAAACACAGCCCCATTCTAGCTACTACGAAGAAAATTATATCAGCCAAAAGATGGGGAAATGAGTTTTAAGATAGCTTGATTAGTTCAAGAGCTGAATTATACAATGTAACAGCAAGAGACTCAATAAGTAGCTGGGAATTACAACCATCTTCCAAATCTGTGTTCCTAGGTACGTAAAATTAGGGAAATGAAATCTTATGAGGAAAGTGTTCTCATTTGGTTTACAATTAGTGGAAATAAAAGTGCTTTATATGGACTATACAGTTCAACAAGCCATGGTCGTGGACTTGATCCATATGGATAACCCAGATGAAGAATGGGAATCTAATTCAGTTCTTTGTCCCAGTCTCATATTTTACCTACTTGAATGAAACGTTAATAACATCTGAGGCTTGTCAGTTATGTTTATAAGCTTCTGCTGATGACATTATAGGAGTTACAGCCTCTCTTATTAAAAGAGCATACCATCGCAGATGAAGCTAGAAATACCAGCAAACAAATGGAATTTCTCACAGCCTTTTTTCCAGCTGACCCAAGGATTTTTACTCAATACTTCATCAATCCCTCTTTCTTTTTTTTTTTCCTTAAACTCATGCCTGAAATATACTATCTTCTACAGATATGCTACTGTCTGCCACAAATACTTATTAAAGCTGAGTTTTAGAAGCACAGGTATTAATTACAAACACTTGTTACATGTTCTTCTCTAGGAATTTCACTGTGCAGTCAAGTACTTTGTAGATTCTTGGTAAGTAATATTTATGTAAAGTGACCAGGAGTGATTTGTCCCACTTAGACCTAAGTATTCGATAGGATTACTGAACTTTGAAAGAACAGGTTTGTCTCGTAAAACATTTTTCGCTATCCTTATAGAAACATTTTGTTGTTGTTTACTGTCTGAATTCAGTGTCTATTTTTGTGGCTTATTTGAAACTCAGGCAAAGCCGAAAAGGGAGGCGTTCCAATGTTGAACTAGAGGTTGCCTCAGAAAAGTTTTATTTCTTCAAGAATATTGTTAACTTTTGGGGACAGGGGTTGCCACTTTGCATGACTTGCTACAGAGAGGTTTCAAGAATACAAACGTGCACTTAACCTGTGATAGCTGGAGAGTTTCACCTTAGCAGCATCCATAGGAGCGTACCTGAACCCTATTCTCTGTGCATGTAATCTTTCCCATTTTTGGGTGTGAATTGGATCAGTCCTAGTATTTGCTGTTTCTCAACTGAACTATCAATTCTTTCTTGCTGTTAGGTTCCACTGTAGAATATTTAAAGGTCTATGCTTTCCTTCAGGACTTCAGCCTTGACATGATCATATTAGATGTCCCTTTCTGACTGCTGGTTGATTAATAGCTGCTAGTGCATAGCTTCCTCTTTCATCCTGGGTTAAGTGTTCTACTTTCTGTAGTAGCAGAATATTTCTCTTTTATGTCACAAGCAAAGGTTCCATTTCTTTAGCTTTGAATTTGAATGAGAAAGTGTTATTTTAGTAATTTCTTCTTGCAAAACTGTCGATTGATCCATGTGGATAAGTCTGTTATGACATCAGTGGCTCTAAGATACCTTCCAAAACAAGAACAAAAGAAATTTAGCTGCTCCAGTTTGATATTTAGCAGCTTTGGCTGCTTTCCTTGACCCATGGTGATCTCTGAAGAGGACTATCAGTCTGCTAGGTTGCATTGGTTATTTGTTTAAGTCTCAAAACATATTCTGCCAGAAAGAAGGACCCTGAGTTTTGCTGCCCATTAACATGTATTGAGTCTCAAATATTAATTTGGGATGCAAGACCTCTTGCTTTGGTATTGAGCACCTCACTAGGGCTGTTTTCTAGATAAGTATAATGAGTATAGGACTCTAGATTCATTCCTTACTTCCTCTTGGTGTGGGGAATGTTTTACAGGACTGACTTTAATTAATAACAAGAAAATCTGAACAGCTGCCTTAATTTGGAAGGTGTCTTTGGTAATTCCCTTGTTGCATTGGGCTTGCACCTCAAATGAGCTTTCTGTTAAAGATGTTTCTTCTTAGGTTAAATCCCTATCTTCTGGCAACTTACGGCACAGAGGATCCTGATTCTTATTCTTTCTCAATGAAAAAAAAAAACCAAAACCAAAACCAACCATCACATAAACTGTTTTTTCCTTATTTGGATGACTTGTCTGTAAGGGACAACTTCTGTCATAGGATTAAAAAAAAATAATTAATTAGTCTTGCACTAAATTTGGCATAACTTGGGGTTAATACTTGGAAATTGAATCTTGCTCCCTCACAGTGCTTGGCATTTGTAGAAGCACAACTATACTCTTTAATGGCAAAGACCTTTTAGCTAGTGGAGTGATTCTGACCTTTAGTCACTCTAATAACCTATCAGGTGCCTTTCTCACAGGCACAGCATGGAACATGCCTCACTCTGAACAGCATGGTACCATATGACACCAGATACACTACTCCTAGTAGGTTTCTGAAAGGTCTAATTAGATCTTTTCTTCCTAACAGGGACTCAGTTCCAAATGGAGTTTTGTTCTTGTTCTGTCATTTAGTGAAAAAACTTTGGACTTCTGGCAGTGTTTTCCTTTTTCACAAATAACTTTGGATAATTACTTTTACAGAGTTTCAGGCCTTACTTATTGTTACATTTGAGGATAAGTCCATGCTTTGAATGCTCTCTCGCTGTAAGACAGGAGTATAGTTCACCTTTGCTCCGTGCTGTTCAAAGACTATGACTGCAGCCAAAGCTGTTCCAGTTGATCCTGGATCTTGGGTGTGCCTTATCTTCTTGTTTTGGTAGACTAAGATCTTTTGTAACGTCTCCTTTCTTCTCTTTATATTGATTCCTCAGCAGTCTAAGGAGTTTTCAGCTAGATATTTCTCTGGATAGCTGACAGTGAAAAACATGTTGTGAAACAGCTCAGAAAATGCTTCTTACTGTAAGTATGTCTGGCAAAATCAATGGTTTCTTTGTGGAACGTGCCAGTTGTTGTGATTTGCAGAGCTGTGACGCTGAGCTCAATCTGTCTTCGCTGCCCTCCCACCCCCTCATGTTCTGGCATTACTGAGGCTTCAAGTGATGCTACCTTTGGGAAAGCAGTCTGTTTGCTTTTACTTAACTCAGTGTTCTTGGATCTGCCAGCCATTTGTTTGCTGGGTATAGTTTGCAATGACCCCTACGTACAGAGAGCATTACAAGAAGTAAAATGGATTACTTTCTGTCCAGTTCTTCTTAAGATGTGTGTGTTATATGAACCTTCACTACACATCTGTTTGCCTTTGTGAAAGTCCTAGAGAGAGATGTGAATTCTTGGTTGGAAAGGAGCTGAGAGCAAGGAGCACATCTTACCTGGTTTTGTAACAATGGTGGGCCTTGGGCCATGCTCCAAGGCAGGCTTTTAGGGTAGAATTGTCTACCTGGTAGAATACATGTATCCAACATATATATATGCAAAGAATGTGCTGAAGCCTTAAAGAGCTGTAATAGGTAAATAACCCATCTTCCTTGGTAGTGTAACCTGCTTCGGCTCTTGTAACCAACAGTGGAAAGTCATGCTGCTACTTAATTTCAGTTTGATTTTGACTATAGACTGGAAGGTAGTCTTATAATGTCACCTAATCTAGGTGACAGCTGGAAGAGAACAGTTTTTCCTGGCCATCAGGAAGGAATTATCCAAAGATGATTGTGAATGCTTTGTTTGGAAAGAGAAAGGGGAAATTTGTAGCAATGAGAAATCCACATTTTTAGTCGATTGAAAGATAGTTTATTTGTTCACAGAGATATTTTCCTTGGAAGTTGCAAAGCATTTCATAGACACTACCATGGAAACTGCTTGAAGACTGCTGTTTGAATACTCAAAAATCTTAAAGTATATTTTATCAAAAATTTACAAGTACACTGAGGCTTGGACAGCTGCTTATTTCATCAAATGTTGCCAATATCAGAATTCCTGCAGACTTGCAGAGATAAATATATGTTCATCAGCATGCAATGGGCTAATTTGCAGTCTAAAAAATCTAAGCAGAAAAGGAGAATTACACACAAACAGAAATACCAAAGAAGAAAACTTCTCTTAGCCAGGATTTTTATGATTTGTTCTTAGCTTAGACTCTTTAAATCCCTCTTTGTCTTTCAAATTAATGGTGAAGTCAAATCTGGCTGTCAAAATTTGCAGACAGGAAAATTGCTATTGGTAAAACTGAAGAGTATCAAGCAGTAAACATCTTGGTAGCAAGCTGTACCCAGGTATGATTGGTTTACTGAATTGGTGGGGGGAAAAAGGGGAAATTTTGCAAATCCAGAGCCTCACTGTCATGAAATTTTCATAGGATGCACTGGAAATACAAGGTTTTAAACTGAAAAACTTAGTACTTGAAACTTAATGAAATTTTGTTTCCCGTCTTTGCTAGCACACAGAGAGGTAATTATTGAAAGCTTGTCAAATAGACTGAGTTCTCATTTTAGAGAGAAAGCAGCATAATTAACTGTCCTGGAATCGTCACTCAAATCTAGTCTTTCATTAAAGCAAAATTGGGATAAAAATGAAGCGAAAGAAATGAAGAAGATTAAAACCAGACTTTTATCTTTTGCTCCTGTTTCTTTACTGGCAGCCTATCCATGGGGAAATATTGGCATAGCACATCTTCTTATCTCACCTTTAATAACTGGCGAACTTTCACATAGTTTAGCATTTTGCTTTAAGCTGAATCTGATCACAGGCTTATAGCAGTACATAAAAATTGTCTGGGTTTGCTGGCCACGATTAGGGAAAGACAGCTTGAAAAAGAGAATGAAGACAATGCTGGGTGAAAAAGGAAGTAAAGGTTCAAATCTAAAGCAGCGTTAAATATATAACTGGAAGGAGGTTATGTGATTTGGGGGTGGGGGTGTTCCCTATATCAAATTCCTACTCTGCTCAAAGTATTTCTTGCCATGAAGCGTAAAAACGTCCAGCAGTGTTATTTACCTGGTGACACCCCCATATTTAGAAAAATTTGCAACCTGCACAGTCTTTGTAACATTTATTTAATGACTGTCAAATAAGCAGTGCCTGGTCATGGATAACAACCTCCTTCTACTGGCTAATGAAAGTACATTGTGGTGACTTAGATTGCATATGTTATTTCTCTCACTTCTGAAATCTCTCACATTGTTTGGATTAGGAACCTGAGTGATCCCTTATCACAGTTTCTTAGTTTAATCCACTTTGTAGCCATCTATTTGTCTCCAGCTCTTTTGACTATGCCAAAACCATTCATGACTCAGGCTGAATGTAATTTATCCTACCTGGAACTATTAAACAAGAGTGGATTTGTTTGCATTATGAATTGTATTCTTCCGTGCTCACCTTGTGAAGCTCCTTACTTCTTAGACTTGCGGTGGAAGAAAAGGGAAGTTGGCTATGTGGGTTGGGTTGAGGTTTCTGTGCACCCAGCATGAATGAGAGCAGCAGCTCTGAAGGACTGTACAAGAATATGTGAGCCTGACCCCTACAGAAATTGCTTCTGACTGGGAGTGGAAGCAAAACTAACTGTAGAGTAGCAACTACATTCAAATTCTTTGCAAGTAGTGTGAATAAGAACTGAAATCTCTTACACCTCAAAGATTTAACAGATACTTTGTTGAGAAAGTTGTGTAAATGTTTTATTCATCATTCATATACAGAATGATACCTGCTGCAGCACATATCATATGAATGATAATATGAACCCTGTCACAGAGCCTCTAATTAAATGGCTTGTGTTCTTCCTCTGCTATGGTAGGAGAAAAAAATGCTTTTTGTTTCAGTGGAAGCTGAATTTGTTATTGTAACATTTGAACTCTACAGATGTTAAAACCAATTACATAGGAAATAATGCCAACACTCTGTTTTGGGTTTGTTTTTTTTTTTCAAATTAAATTGTCTTATTACTAGCTTCTACTTCAATTTCCTAAGTTTCCAGTTGCATTTGATTTGTGAGACTAATTTACTAAGTGATTTTACATCATTTAATTTTCTCTGAATTACTCCAGAATAGAAATTAAAGCAGCGTATAAATTACTGTTTTGGTTTTGTATTTTCAGGTGCTTCAGCTACAGAAAGTCATCTGGAAATAGAAGGGATGGCAAATTGTCTGCCATATTATGGTATTTCTGATTTGAAAGAAATTCTGAATGCAGTAGTTAATGGAAATGCAAAGGAAGTATATGAATGTAGACCCCTCAAAGTGATGAATTACTTGGAGGTAGGACAGAAGTTTGCTTCTAAGTACTGGCCAGCTAATAATAAATCCTTAAGCAGCCTGAAAATCTTTCTGCAGCTTTCTGTTTTAATTAATGTAGTTCTGTTCTAAACAGAAGTTACTTCTGAAAAGGAGAATATCCTATCCTCTCTGAGGTGTATGGGTTCTGCACTGCTTACCAGAATACTTCCATCAGACACATCTAGAAGCAGTTGTCCAATATGATACAATACGTGCTGAAAGCTCATGTTCACAAAGTGTTTCTACATAGGCAGTTTTCAGACTAGAAAGACATTTCTCATGTTAGAATATAGAACTACCATAAAATTGCTTTGCAAAGTCTAGAAGGTAGTTGAATCCAGAACAGCCATAAAGATTTAACCCCTTTGTAAGTAAATCTATGAAGAAGTTATAGGTAAAGTAATAGTTTGAAAAGTAGGTGCAAATTGAAGCTTAATTTTCATGTAAACCTCAATGAGATGCACATCATGAAACTCACAGTACAGTTTTCACTTAAGAAAAATTCCTGATTCTTTCACAGAAATGGAAACTTTTTTTTTTTTTTTGCTAGAAAAGCAAGCTATCACTTGTGTTAAGACATTGAACTAAAAATGAAGTCTCACATATCATGAAGCCCATATGCCTCTGCAAATGCTTGTATTTAGTTAACACCAATAACTTCTGCAGTTAAAGGAAGCAACCAGCTGACAACCAACAGTTTTGTAAGTCCACTCTGTTTGATGCAGTAGTGACTAAGTTCTGAAATGCACTGACAGAGAGGATGCCATGTGTTTGTTCTGCGCAAGCAGCCAGCATTATTAGTTACCAGAAATACGGTGCTGGAGTAAAAGAATCTTTAATCTGTTTTCTTGCAGAAGTTACTATGCAACAGTTGGAACTGGAATGACTCTTGTTAATGTTTGATATGCAAAATAGATAATATCACCCATGCAGAGATAATAATGAACATGAAGTTTCAGAAAACTAATATATGTGGTACTGGTTAACACTGGAGTAACTAGCAGCAGTAGTTTTTTATCAGTTCTTGCCTAGATGTTTCACTAATACTATCTTTAATCCCAGTTTTTAAGGTCTCAGTTCAGAAATGTTACCAAAATATATCTTAAGTCTCTTCTTGCACATTTGCTGACATGCTTTCTTCAAAATGGGGACTAGGCATTTACACAAAATGTGTTTTATCTTTTAAATACATATTACACAAATCTTCCGCTGTCTTTTTGGGGCAGTAAGTTTACAGCTGCCTTTGGAGCAAGTGATTCTGTTGTGTACTACTGAACCATTCTTGTGCATTCGTGAAAGAAACTTAAAGAAGGGATAAGTTAAGTGTTGAGACAGGAATGGTTTGTAACTCAGTGATCAACTTACAAACCTGGTTATAAACTTGGAAAATCGCAGACAAACAAGATTCAGATTAAAATGTTATGAATACTGCTTCAGCTTTGTACCACATGACGTGAGATTGTATGTCACATCCATTTCTGTCTAGGCAACATTACTAAAGTACAGAAGAGAAGGCAATAGCAGGAAGGCCTATCTTGGAGGAGGAAACAAAAAAACCTAACAACTACTTTTTGAAATTGCTAGATTCTTTGAGAATGGATACTTCAGTAATTGTATTTAGCAGTCAATAATTGTGTTTAGCAGTCACTTCTGCTTTCTAGTATTGAGAGATAGCTGGATGCAATAGACAGTAGTCTATTATTTCAACATTAATCTACAATTTCACTATAGTGTTTTTAAAACTTTATTTAGCTGACTGACTTCATGTTAGTTCTAAAATGTGTCTTGTGAACTGGCAAACACTTCAGCTGATACTGATGCCAACAGGAAGTAAGATATTCAGAAACACAAAGCATCTTGCTAAAGTGGACCCTAAAAGAAAGAGTGCAGGTATGACCAGAAGACTGACTGCATGTGACTCCATTGTGGAACTGTCATGAAATGGCCGATAAGATATGTTAGGAGTTACATTTGGGTTGCTGGGATTCAAAATATTTATCAGCAGAAAAGAGTGACCTTTAACAGTGAGTGCTTAATTCCTGCTTTCTGGTAGCTCCAGGTTAATGTGTTAAAAAGTAGTACTTTAAAACCATTGGGGTTTTGTTTCTGTTTTTCCTTTCCACAGGGAGAAGCAGTGCGCTTAGCTCGGCAGCTGCCCTTACATTTGTCAAAAGAAGATGTACAAAACACAATTTACAGGATGAAGCAACAGCTTGGAAAGGAAAATGAAGGCTGTGTTCATGGTCGTCCTTTCTTTCATCACTTAACAGATATTCCAGAAGTTGACAAGCACAGCTCCACGGAAATTATTTAGTAAATGGAACATTTTGTTTGGGATCATATTTCTCTTGCTTAATCTTCATCATTACCCTGTAATTTCAGCATGTTTTGTACAAAGCTTTTGTATAATGACTTTTCATTATCATATGTTCCTCTTCTAGAGACTTATTTAAATTCAAATGCTACTTGAAAACTGGAAATAAATACTGTAGATAAACTACTCATCACTATTTTTAAAAAGAATTTATTAAAGAAGTGTTCTCAAATGGTTTGATTCTTATGTTTTTGCTGCAGGTTTAGAAAATGCCAGTATGTCACAATTTTTTAGATGTGAAGTGGTTAGAAATTGCTTTCGACAGCGCCTGGCAAAGTTCATTGTACTGAGGACATGAAATGTTAATTTTCAAAGGAATACCAGATAGCTGTAGGTAATGTGATGGGACAAGAGGGAATGGCTTTAAACTGAAAGACAGGGTAGATTTAGTTCAGATATTGAGAAGAAGTTCTTCCCTGTGCGGGTGGTGAGGCACTGGCACAGGTTCCCCAGGGAAGCTGTGGCTGCCTCGTCACTGGCAGTGTTCAAGGCCAGGTTGGATGGGCTTTGGAGCAGCCTGGTCTAGTGGAAGGTGTCCCTGCCTGTGAAAGGGGGTTGGAACTGGATGAGCTTTGAGGTCTCTTCCAACCCAAATCGTCCTATGATTCTATGATTTAAATGTAGCATTGCGATATGCAATTATTATAGTTAAGGCTTCTGTGGTGGTGTACTTCTATTTGGAAACTGTTAGCTTGTGTAAATGAGCATTGAAGTCCTAGTGTCCAGTCTCTAGAAACCTTTTCTACACACAAAAGTGTTGTTCTTAAAAGTACCCTCTTAACATTGTAGATCAACAAAAACTGGCCAGTGTCTTGAAAGGTAAAAGTATCAGAGTCACAGGAGCACAGGTCAGCACTGGAAGCAGATAATACCTGTGTGTTGGTGCAATGCTATACAAACTGTTTGGGGAGTGGAAAACATAACCTGCCCTCACTCAAGGAGAATATGGCATAACTAGAGCAAGGTATGCTATATGGAGAGCAACTTACTCTGGTAAACTTATTAACTCTATTTCTACCAGAATAGAATGTTTATTCCTCAAATAGTAACCTACTTCCATAAAACTACCAAATTGTGCCTTCTGTGCATAGCAGATGTAATGTCTCTGGAAGAATATGTTTTAAAAATTTCAAGAAAGATAACATGGAAGATCCTGTCCATCCCTAGCAAATCTTGACACTATGAAAATGTGGTGGTAAGACCTAGTTTTGTAGTGTTGCTGCAGCTGTTAGTAGATGGTTGAAGGTTGCTGGAAAACCTAAAGTGCAAGCTAGTTTGTGGACAGGAGTATTTGACCAGAGAAGCAGATGTACAATCTGAAAATGTAAATTACTGATCTATTGCTCTGTATCAATGCCGAGCTGATGAACTAAGTTAAGAAACCACATCATAGCAATACATGACAACATCTACATTCTAAACAGAAAGGTTTTATGCTGTTAAAGTAAACTTAACCTTTTCATAAGTAGCAGGGATGATCAGAGGACACAAGCAGGATGTCTTTCCAAACTTAACCGGTGAGCAGGGCACAAGATGAGAATGTCACAGCAAAACTGGACACTTGTTGGCTGTAAATGTCACTTGGTGCAGAAGATGTGAATTTTTAGAATGAGAGTGAGAAGGTGGATGGAGACACAGGAAGGAGACTTGGCTCTTGGCTCTGAGGGGGAAATAGGATCCCAGCCTTGTGGTGGATGCAGAAGGTTATAGTTTGTTTATTTTTATTCTCATTTGGATACAAACTCTGAGAGTTTAGAGAGTAGCCATTGCAGTGTGAAAAACCAAATGCAAGCTGGAGAATGGAAATCTATCTCCAAACTAAGTTTGTTGGAACTTAAATGAATATGTGCACCAATTTCAGTCAGTTGGAAATATAATATGTAGTGTTTAATGAGATTAATAATTGCTAGGTTTTTTTGAAAAGGTAAAATAGCTGTATCCCAATTATACTGGAGCAAATATTGATATGTTTGATAAGACCAGAATCAACATCAAGTGCTTAATAGGTATTCAGGCCCTAGGCTGAGGATGAAAAGTGACGGGTCAATTGCTATTCACAGAAGCCATGGAAGCAAATCAGTGTCAGTTGTTCCTGTGGGTGCAGATGTACCAGGTTAGGAAACTTGGAGCTGGGCCTTCCCTCCTTCCCTAGTTCCTTCCCTGCTTTCTGGTTGGGTTTGCCTTTACCTCAGAGGGCTGCTGTGGATTTCTGCCTTAGGTTACACGTATGTACAGCTTGTTTTCTGTCTCTGTGGGATACTGGTGGACTGTTGGGTGGCTGGGTACCAGCAAGCAGTGTAGCACAGATTGAGAGCTGTGAGTTTGGGTGTTTCCCCACTGTGTACCCATGGTTGGGGGTGAAGGCTGAATTTGTGAGTTGATCTGGTACTGCACTGATGGGAGATGGCTTCAAACAGGGTGGGAGTCCTTGCTTTATCCAGTGTGAACAGAGGGAAATGTTACTTTTTGTTTTTAGACGTGCTCTTACAGATGGCTCTGCTGATACATCCATTTTATGTTCCTTATTCAAACAACAAAAATACCCCAGTTCTAGATTTACAAGTTTAAAAGTGAAATGGTGTGCTTGATTTAATGGCTCTCAAAATGGGAGGCATGTGAACTTACTGCCATTGCATTAGCACCTGGTGTCTCTCAGGTGTTCCATTAAGTGATGAACACCATGATGCTCCCTGGAGTGCATGCAAAGGCTGCCTGTCCTTGCAGTGAGCCAGTCAGTCCCCAGCTGTATGGGCTTTTTGAAAAGAAGAAAACAACCTGAAATGTGTAATAATGAGTAGACTAGGTGGTTGTTGTGCTTCACCTCGAGTCAAAACCAGGGAGGCAGGACCCAGTGGGTGCATCTTGCAACAGCAAGCGAACAGGCTTCCACATTATTGTACCTCACACCATGGACCCATGGGATACTTCTGGTGTTTGCAGTGCCGTTTGCTGGCATTTTAATTTTGTACAATTTTGACCACTTAAAATGATGGGTAGGCAGTTTGGAGTTGACCATGAACCAGTATTGTTCCTTCCTTAACTTCAGGTCAAAGTGTTATTGCTTATGGTGCTTCTCATGGTGTGCATTTTTGCTTTCCCAATTTATGCCTAGTGCAGGTAGCAGTGTTCTCTAAGTGATAATCAGGAGCTTTACAGGCTAAAGCATGATCTAGTAATAAAATGTAGAAATCCTTTTGGTTGTTTATAGCTTTGCGTTTTTTGGAGGATCATTTGTAGGGTCGGTTTGGACAGTTCAGTTCTGGTGATGTATTTGTGGCTCGGGTGCCCACCTCGCCCAAATTTTGAAACTTTGTGGGTTGTTTTAATAGAAGACCATTGAATATCAATTTTCTGTTCAAGTACAGGAAAACCTCATTGCAAGAATAATTATTTTTCCCTGCATGTAAGTATAGGCATAAACATAAAATGGAGATAGCACCTTTTACATGTTTCTTTTCTGAATGTATTTAGGAATCTTAATAATGAAGTTCCTCTGTCCTCTCAGTTAAGAAGTGTGTGTGTGTGTGAAGGGATTTGGAGGATTTCTGGGGATTTTTTTCTTCCTTTAGTATGAATAGTAGAAGTTCAGGGAATATTACCAAAACAGATGAACGCTTCACTTATTTCAGGAGCACTTAGCAGTTACTGACAACAGTAAAATCTGGATGATGTAATTTGTGATTTGTTAAAATAGATTCTTCTTTTTCTGTATTTCCCATGTTCTAATATGGAGTGTTTAAAATATCCAGCAATAGAATCAATACTCATAAGGAACACTCTAGTTGAACAAGCACCCATTCCTTGGTCTCTATTTATGCAAGACGGTTGGGGTTTTGGGGTTTATTTTTCCCCTCTTCTCCCCTACATACATATTGATATTACCTTCATGAAACTAATAATCAAAGAGCAACTTTCTGGTCTTCAGAGCTTCTTTTACCTTCTGTAAAGCAGGTCTAGTTTTGGTTTGGTAGGGTGTTTGGTTGGGTATTGTTTTGCAAAACGATCTTATGATTCTGAATTAATTTTGTTGGCTGCATTAGCAATATTAAAGGATTCTTGAATATTTTGGTTCTTTTGTGCTTTTAACAATCAGGGTTAGAAATAGCAAGAAACTTATGGTACATCCATTTAATTTTGCAAATTGAAGACTACCAGAAATAACTTTTATTTTTTCCCCTCACTCTCTCAAAGTATGGAGTATCATATTTGAAATTATGGAGAGTATACATGTGGAAATATTAAATGTTTTGTTAATGGCTTCGAATTAAGCACACATTGTTGCAGATGATTTGGATGACTTATTTAAAGTAAATATACAATTTCAAGCTCAATTATCATTCATAGTTTAACTGAACATAGTGAGATATTAGGGCTGTGAATTTGATACAGTGTTACTTCATAATTACGATGCTTTTTTACAGTAAATTTGATATAGAACATTTGCTAAAGGAAAGCTGCTGAATAGTGTGACCAACCATTTTATGGGACACATCTGGTGCATTAGTTCAGGATGTGCACTGCAGAAGAACAGAGCCTTTTGCACTAAATGAGAAGGAAGCTAACTCCACATGTATACATTTTGTGGACATGCGGAGAGGTTAAACAATTACTAGTTAATTGTGTAAGCTAATAGGAGGGGTGTTTGTAATGTTATTTCAAAATAGCTAAGGAGGAAATGGAGGGGAATTATTGTTTTAAAATCTCAAATGAATGGTTTACACCTGTTAATGTTACGTTTAGAACAGCTGTTTCTTTTATTGTCAGTAAACAGATGCAGAAACTAATGGAATGTTTTAAAGCAATATGTTAATCCTGTCTTCCACTACTGAGCATTCTCACAATATCATGATAAAATATTGACTGTAATGCTGCTATCATCTGCAGTTACAGAATTCTTACTTACTTTGTTAATCACTTTTGTATCTGAAGTTCTAAATGTTTATCCAAAGTTATTGCAGTCTTTTACCAACCCACCATAAGTCTTTCTGCACATCAGTAATATAATAAAACAGTGATTTCATTGGGCTGAATTACTTAGCCAAAGCAACCCTCGCTTTGGTTGCGTTCAAGGGTATTTTCTCTATTTGTAATTTCACCCTGAAATTAAACAAGCTATATTTATAACGTGAGAAAAAAATTGGTCGAGGGCCCCAGCTAACCCATTTTGTATGAACCCCATATGGAGTTGGTTGGTATTATAGGTAACGTTTTGCCAGAGCATGCTCAGTGAAGTCCAGCACTGTATATCGGGATAGTACTGATCAAGTGGTACAGGGAGAATCTTGTTTAGAGCATGGAATTCCTTGTTTTCTCTGAAAAAAATTTTAATCCTTGTTCATTAATTTTATGTATGTCTTATAACAAATATATTGTGGTACTAACATTTTGAAATGAAGAACAGCTATGGTTCTGAAAGCCTCTTGGAAAAAAATACCTCAAAACTGCAGATGAAATACATGTGAACCTAAAAAAAAGAAAAAACAAAGAAAAACCTAAACACAAACCCCAAGTATTTAAAAGTATTAAAAAATCAGTGCCTAAACTAACCTGAAGTTTCCTAGTACCTGCTACTCAGATGCTCAAAGGTGGTAGTAGTAGTTCTTCAACTGGAAAATATATCAGTCTTAATTTTAGAATTATAGTATCTGTGAATGTCCCAAAAAATGTAGCATTCGAATGAAATAACGTGTGATTGTGGAGCATTACTAACGCAGCACTCCAAGAACGGAAGCACAGAAGATTAATACTCTGTAACTTGTTTGGCAGATTATTTTTCAGGAAATGTAGAGACCAATGAATATGGCAGCTGCATTATGAAAACACTGTATTCAAGCCCAGGTCAAATTGTTCATTCATGCATGGAGTAACTCAGCGTTAATTGAATCATTACATTTTTTAGATGTTTTAGATCACCGATATTTTTTGCTTCAGCACTTGAAATTCATGTTTAAATTACAGTATTCACAAGGAGCAACCGTTCTGACAGAGGAGTGCTGTGTAGAGCATTTATATGCGAGTGTTTGCTTGCCAGGTCACTGCAGTAATAAGATTGCATTGGTAGAACTAAGGTTCTACCTTATTTCTAATGTCAGAACAGCCTATTTTTGAAGGATTTTAGAGATGCTTAGTCAGGTAAAATTACCTAAGTGGATACAAAATGAACTCTTCCCTAGTGCTTGTTAGCCTGGTACTGTTTATGCTAGATAAATTAGAGTGTTCCTGATGAAAGGCAGAAGAATTTATTTTCTCAGTTAAAAAGTCACAAAAGTGAGAGGGGAGGGAGAAACCTTGTAGTGTTCTTTAAGTAGCTTTTAAAGAGTCCTGTCACCTCACTTGGAGAGAATGGAAAGGAAAATTCTTTTTGAAATAATTTGAGCTTATTTCATATAAATAGTTGTTGAAAGGCAAATGCTCTGAGGAGCAAATCTAGGTAGTATTCTTGTCAGACTTGGCCAATACTGACTAGTAGTAAATAGATTCATTCAAAGCGATGTGATGTTGGATTTCTGTTATTCACTTAAGTAGGCAGAGTTTGACTATTCAACATTCATTCATTCTTGACGTTCTCTGACAGCGTAGGTGTATACAGTTAAGAACAAGATCCTTTTAATAGTTACTAACATATGTGAAATTATGTATGTGTAGTTCTAGAGAAATGTTCCCTCATCAGAGGAATTCATACAGTTGCTTCTCCCAAAAGGTAGCCTCTATTACAGAATATTTCCTTAATTGCTGCACTTACAGTTTCATATTCAGCGTCAAAACCCCCTTTTTCAAAACTGCTTGCCCAAGATCCCATTGCCATTTAGAAGAGCCATACCTTCTATGCTTTATTTACAATTACCTTTGAGCAACTGAAAATGCTTCCAACTCCTTTAAGAAGTGTGGATCTGAAATTCAATTTTGGTCTATGTATGTCTGCAAATAAGTAAATGTGGTTATGTGTCAACTGTAACAGCAATAAAATAGATACTGGCCTTTTAGAGTAGTTATTTTATACTATTAGTGAGCTTCACCGTAGAAGCTGAAAGCAATTCATAGTGCACCAACCACTTGTAGATTATGGAAGCTGAAGAAACAGCTAAATCAGTCTTGGCGGTGAGGGGGATCCCAAACTCTGCAATTCAGCTTGCACTGTTGCATTTTACTATGATGAGTATGAACCTAATGGTTAATGTGTAGATGCAGTTTAGTCTTGAGGACTTGTGGAGTCTTCAGGGCTGTACAATTTCTGATTCTTTACTACTCCGTGTCATCAAAAGTTATGCATTTTTTCATTATTACTGCACTGTGATTCTTCTGAATTATTTGGATGCTATATAGCAACAGTGTTGTGCTGAATTCTCTAATCATGTGAAATAATGAGGGTTTCAAGCATCACTACAATTTTTTTTTCCTTTAAACCCTGTATGGATGCATACTTACTAAGACTAAAATCAAGTCAATCTAAGGAAAGGTTTAAATGATAGAATACATTGCCATAATAACTGTCTTGCCAGTTTTCATCTGGTTGTCAGTCTGACTCTTTTAACTGTAGCTCAAAAATCTGGAGCAAGTATTCTGGCATAGCACAGTTTGTTGTAAGGAAGATTTAATAGCTTGTTATGTCCTATTTCTATAAACAGAAGTCATTTAGAGTTCAGCAGATATATTTAGAATCAGCATTTGTGCTGGTAGTTACAAGCTGAATAAAATAATCTTTGAAAAGCTCAATATACAGATGGGAATATGCAAGTTCAAATCTGCTTCACAACTAATTTTCTTTCAAGAGACTTAGGCATATTCACAAATACTAACCTACAAAATTGTGAATTACATTTATTATTTTATTTACAAATCTTTTTAATACTGGGTTGAAGTGTTGTGTGTGAAGTTTAATAGTTATAAAAAAGTTTTATGATTACTGCTGTACAAGAGGCCTGCTCCTGCACTCTTTACCCTAACGAAAGTCCCCAGTCTTCATAGAGGAGGATTCCTCTGTCTCAAGAAGTGCAGTGCCCAATAAAATGGACAGCTGTGAAAGCTATGGAGAGGTCTGTATTCTGGGCTGGTTTGGGTCAAAATATTGATAGGAATTTACATTGAGTGACCTGAGAATCTAACCTGTGATTTGCTGACTTCAGGGTATGCATAATGCCTGAAAAACTTAACGTTAAGTCAGTTTAAGATAGAAGTTTTATAGCAAATAGTAAATTAAAACCATAGTGACCTTTTGGTCTTGCTGATCATGTTCATAAAGATGTTCATCTGTTGGTCTGTGCTAATCACAGTAACAGAGCTCTTGCTCAGGGAATAGCAGGAATTGCTTGAGTAATACTTTTGTATATTTGTTCCTCTACTGTGTTTTTTATTAAGAAAATTTTGTGATTAAAATCTTTATAATCACATCTTGATGCAATTTTTATATTGGAAAATATAAGTAGGTTTTTCTTATGAAAATGGGTTTGCTTAGTGGTGCAAATAGACATCAGTGCCCTATTTTAAATATCAGTTGACATTTGTGTCCTGATTGCTGGCTCTGGCCACACTGGTGTAATGTCTAATCATTTCTGTTGTATAATTTCTGGTATAGAATCTGACAAACACTCAGGAGCTTGAAGACTACTAATTAAAAGCATATTAAAGGTTGCACTTAAATATCTTCTCCTTCCTGTGTTTTAACACAATAATTACTGTTGTCTTTTCTTTTATATTAAGTGTCCATGCTTTCAGCATCATGAAAAGTGCCACCCCATGTGATCACCTCATCATTAAAAAGTTACCTTGCAGGATTGTTTTGCAAATAATTGAAACCTTTATTTTATATTCTCATCTCTAAACAGGACATTTTTCAGTTTTTACCATGTTTGAATTTTGATTTTTAGTGAGGATCAAAGAAATTTTCATGTAGTTGTGGGGTTTTTTTTCAATGTCAGTACTGAAGAGAGAAAACATGAGTACTAATTGTTTTTTTCCTCGTGTTACTTACAGAGATTTTAAAATGATACTTTAGAGAGTTCATTGCTCTTCATCCAAGTGTCAGAAACATGAAGTTGTATACACAAATGAGAACCATGCACTCATTAAATTGGCATGTTGAAAAGAGGACTGACCGCATAGCTGGCTATTGGCAAACCTGGGAACAGAGCCTAACACGCTGATTGTGTTTCCCCACTTTAACTACATTGGAAGCCTACTTGTTGGGGAAAATGATATGCTGGTACCAAATGATATATATGATGTGCAACACAAAAGAGTTCCTGTTTTCAATTTGTATGACATGACCTGTGGGCTAACTGAAGAAAACATCACTGAGAAAATGCTATATCTACAAGTGTTCCTATTGATATGTTATTTTTCTAAGATTTTGCTGAGTAAAGCTATTTCCATACATAAGCGTTTTGGCCATCTGCAACTGCTTGTCAGTGAGCCTGGTTTGAGAACACTGGTCGTAATTGTAACCTCAGGAATGTGTGACCAGCTCGCGGCCAGCTGTGCCTGCGCTGACTTTTCCCAGGTGTTAAGATACATGGCCACTTTTGTTCACTTTAACCAATGGGACAAAATACATTCCTTGTTTTTCCCCACCTTGCTTTAACCTAAAAACTGCTGGGTTTTATTATTTTTTAATATGTCATTGCAAAGAACTGAAGTTGTCCGTGTTGTTTCATTATTGTGCATGTGACACAGTATGCTGCATCTGTGTGATAGTATGCATTTAGAGAAATACAAAGAGGGTCCTCAGTGTGCCATGGTCTTGTTATAAGTTTACAGTGCTGTCCCTAAAAATCATAGAAATGCTATTTTTTTTTTGTTTGTTCGAAAAAGATTTTACTTATTTTACAATAGAATAGATATTTCTGCAGTTTAAGCCTCTTCAACTTGAGTTTCAATGTGTTTTGGGTACATTTTCTAATCAGTTTATTCTGATGATCCATTTCATGGTCATAGGAACACTTAATAGCTGTCTTCTGCATGGGAGCCAAATTGGAACTCCTCCTAAATCCAACCTGGAGTTGCCTGCACAGGGTGGTTTGTGTTTTGTCTTTACTTGTGAGCACTTTCCTTACTTGTGCAGCATTTTCCATATTCAGGGTGAGGCATGACTTGCTTGAAAGCAATACATATGAGCACAGGTCTCCTCCTTACAGGTAGTGCAGGGAGAAAGAGCTAGTTCTTTACCAGGGTAAAATTACCAGGGTAAAATTTGCTCCATGGGCTGTTGCACTGTTTAGTCAAGTATAAAAGTGAAAGCATGAGATGAATTTATAGACATGATGTGTCTGTAAGTTAACCAGTGTGATTGTTATAAAGGAATGACTCCACTTCTCAAGTCACAGCTGTTGTCTTTTATTTATTTATTTATTATGTGTGCAAGCTGACATGATCTCCCCATAGTTGATATGGACAAGAAATGAGTTTGTAACTTAGAGCGATTCTTTATAGGGGTCAAAAGACACTTTATCCTTAAAAGTAACTTACCTATTTGGATCAGTTTCCATGGATTGAACTCAGATCTTCAAGCAGAGCAGGTCTGTGCCTTCTGCAAAAAGTTCTAAGTTCATGAAGCATCAATATCTGTCTTTTATGGCCTTTCAAAGACTGTTGGTTTTGATCAACTTTGAATATAGTGAGGACACAGATTCTAAACCAGTGCTGGGGTTTTCCTAAATGTTCAGAAGTCAGTGAGGGATAAGCACATGTGAAAAACTTATATGTGCTTATAAATGCTCTTCAAAATCTAGTTCTTACGGACTCAGAAAAGCTTATTTAGTCTTGGAAGTCAGTGAATAAATAGGCTCCAGAACACTTGCTTAGACCTTGAAAAACATATCAGAAATATTTGGAAAGGAGGAGAGGATCACACCAATCCAGTACTGAGGTCTGCTTAAACATAAACTTGTCTTCTTACAGGTTCTCCCTTATAGCTGCAATTATATGGAGCACTCTTGCATGATAGTCTTCCATAAAGGTCTGACTGGAGCTAGATGATCTTAAGGTCTTTTCCAGCCCTAACTATTCTATGATTCCATGTGCATTTTCAAGGGTGTTTTTCTAGTTAAAGTACTGGTTTTTGAATTCTCTTTAAAAATCAGGGACAATCAATTCTTCACCACAGAGCACACAGAGGAGCTGCTAAGACCCAGGATAAAGTTGCATGGTACAAATCACTCGTGATTTGTGCCTCTGACTGACGTTTCTCCAGTGAAGACTCCCAGATATGTCCCAGTGTTGTGAGACTCCTGTAACTACTGGTCTTCGGTATTTCCTCTGAAACTTAAACCTAATGTTCAAAATCTGCATCAGCACTAAACTATTCTGTCCTTTGTTTTCTGTTCGTCAAGGTGGCTTTTCTCATTAGCATAAATCACAACGCTCCTGCAGCAGTAGTGTTGTCCACATGATATACAGCATCTCTGCTGTGGCCAGGGAATATTTACAACCCAAAATGCTTCGCATTGCTTGATTTGGAGAAGCCTTTCATTGTTTCTTCTTTCACAGTTTCTTGCATCCTAATGAGAAATTCTGGTTATAAGATGGAACAAATAAAAGTCTTTAAGAGAAAACCATATAGAATACTGTGATACTTCCATTATTATTCTGCATGTCTGATGTGAACAAAGTATATCAGCCAAAGGCAAATAAAATGCACCCCTCAGGACAGACAGAAGTTTAAAGACAACAAAACAGAAATATCTGTGGTGCATTTCATTAGACTGTGGTAAAGAAGTTAAATGGTTCAAAATTCTGTGTAACCAAGTCGAAGAAATAACATACATATGTGGAGTATGGATACACAATGTAAACAATTCCAAAGAGTGTTTGGCAGTCTTTTGGAATTTCCTCCAAATGCTTTTGGTTCAATGCGAGTGAAAAGTTATGTTCCATTATAGCCTAAATGGATATTTTATTTTGGAGTAAGGAAACTTGGAAGCAAGTCTACTTTTTTTTTTTATTGCTTAAAGGTGATAGTAGAAAAAAAGTAAGATGAGCTGCATGCTTGTATTTCTTCCTACCTGGTCATCTTTCTTACTTTCATTGTTGCCTTTAACTTTCAGTCTTACTTAAACAAAAGGAATTAAAATGCACACACATAAGATATAGTAATAAGAGTAATTGGTGACAACTGTTTACTTCATATGTGAAAGAAACTGATCTGTACACATGTTTCAGTTTCCTGCCCTTTCTCAGAGATTGCTCTTTGAAAGGGAATTGGTATTTCTGGTGCTATCTTCCTATCTGTGTATCTTTATAGTAATTCTTTATTGCTATACCTGCTGAGATGATCCTGAATGCTTTCTTTATGTGAACTTGTTGCTGCTCATTGCGGGGGTGTGGGACTAGGTCACCTTTGAAGGTCCCCTCCAACCCAAACTGTTCTATGATTTTATGACTTAGGGCTAATGGGAATAGCAAACATTTTCTTCCTGTATGGCTTTTAAAAGATCAGTAAGAAATGCTCTGATTCAGTGCAGCTTTCAATCATGTGGCCTTCCGCTGCATTTTCATCACATACTGCAGAATAAGTAGTATTAATCTGTTTAGTAGTTGGGTGGAAACCACAAGGAACAACTAGAAGTGGATTTTTCCCTGCTTCCTGTAGCAGCATACGAAACCATTTGAGCAGAGCTGTTAGCCTTGCTCCTGAGAGCTCATATAAATTAAAGGTCCTGAGCACTAGGGGTTGTTAAAATTCTCATAGGACTCTTTGTAAGATGTTAACCCTCGCGGTCTGGCCAGGCTCCAAATGGGGTAATTACATTCTTCCTACCTAAATTCCCCCTGCAATTGCAATTCGATGTGCTGGTATTCCTCACTTCCTCTCCTCTGCTGTGCCCTGTGGAACAGTTGTTGCATTTCATCCCAGAGGTGACGGATGGAGTGATCTGTGGGTAGAGCCTATAAAGCATCTTAAGATCCTTTTGGATTAAATGTAATTTGTGATGCTTAATTTGTTTTAATTATCTGCTGTTTAAAATGGACTAGGTTAATCTGAGCCTTGTATATGAGTGAACTGTGTGCAATGGACTTGGAATGAGACAGTATCAACAACTGTTCTCATTCCTTGTTGAACTCTCATTCCAACTTTGAGCTCTCTTACCAGGGGTTTTTAGATAGAAGTAACAGACAGATCTGAAAATAAAAGAAAGCTTTTCTAAAGGGTTCATTACAAAATAGGAAGAGTACAAACTCTGTATTAAGGCTAACATGATTTTTGCCTCAATTGAATTACATATTGATGTTTGTGTACACACACACACGCACATGCATTTATACATGTAATATTCCCTCTGCTTAAGTATTCTGTTGTAACCTTAAGAGCAGCATCTAAATATTCATGTTCTGAAAGTTAAGGGGTTTTCTACCACATCTTATACTAGAAATGTCTTTTATTATAAAACCTGTATTTTTAATTAAAAATATTGCATACTAATTGGAAGTAGACTATATATAAATTTAAATGTTGCCTATAAGCAGACAGATATGGAGTTAGTATTCAATGTTTAACAAAATAGTAAGGGATATCTGTATGTGCCAAATATAGAGACTGCAAATATAATGTTCTCTAAATACAGGGTTTGCTTACCATGTATCTGCAATGCAAACAGGATGAAGGGGGCATCTCTGTGTTTAGTTCAACATTAGTTTCTCTCTTCACTGGTGGACTGACTCACACTAAGCCTAACTGTACTACACGGGATATCTTTGTTCAGACTAACTGGAATGAACTGGACTTGTGTTTCATGAGATCACTTAATATGGTCTGTTGTACATAACACTCCACTGCATTTCACCTGGTGCTAGTGTCAAGCCTAATTATTTGTTTAGGTGTCCTGGGTTCAGCTGTAGCAGTTATTTTTCGCCTTATTAGTAGCTAGTGCAGTACTTTTATATTTTTGTCTATGCAGCACATAGGCTACAGGTGAAAAAAGATCATTGGTCATCTGTGCTGTGATGTCCTCACTAATGAAGTGGGATCTTTCAAGGTGACCCAAGCAGGTGAGCTACTCACAGTGCTGCTGGGAAGTTGAAGATTTTGCAGGTGACTTGCCTGGTAGCACAAGAAATGTATTTCCAGTCCCAGATGGCAAAAATCAGTATCTGACCTTACACAAGTGAATATGATGCACTGCCTGAGCTCCTGAGGGGATTCTTTGTGTTACTTTCTGAGTCAGTGCAGATCTCCAAGCGTCTTGACCCCTGCATCAGCCAATCACTGTCTGGTGCCTCTAAGGAAGGTTAAAAAAGGAAAAGCAACCAGTCAACAACCTGAAGAAAGTCTGTGTGAAAAACCCCAAGAACACGTCAAAAACCCAATCAAACAAACCCCTGTCTACTATGATACAAGAAGTTTGAAAGACTGAAGCTTAAAATGTCCTTGCAGGTCTTTCATCGTGTTTCACTGCACTATTATGAATGATCTTTCTCTTTGACCTGTGATGGAAGCTGAAATAAATTTACTTAAATATTCAACACCAAATTTAGCTCAATTTGTTCTATTGCTTGTTGCTTAGAAAGGAGTCTATGCTAACTACATACTCAGGTGTTAATATGAGTTGTACCCATATAATCACACTCAGTGTGGCTTTAATAGATTTTAACTTTGGAATAGGAAATTTGGTTCTCTTGCTGTGATCAATTCAGACATATTCTCACTTAAAAACAGTTTGCTGTTTAAAATTGAAATAACCATCTATATAGTTCTAGTAACATTTAAGAATATGCTTATTTAATTACAATATATAATAGTAAATATTTACTTAAAATGTGGCTACGAAATGAAGCGTTTTCTTATGATCATTTATAGATAGCTTACCATTAACAGTTTAAAAATACATTTAGTTTGTAATTCTATTACAGAAAGGAACATAGTTTGTAATTAGTTTATGAGAAGATAAATAGAAATAGTTTTATTCATATTGATAATCTCCTGACAGGCACAAGGGCAATGTGCTCTCTTGCCATCAATTCTCACATGCACTCACGTCTTCTAAGCATCCTAATTTTATTTGTTTGAGCTTTGGCAAATCAGCATCCTTTTACATTTTGTACTGGCTTCTGTTACCAGGATGAAACAAAAATTCCCAGAAAGATTCATGCAGGAAAAACCCAAACATGTATTTTAACACACAGAGCATTTCTTTTATGGAATAATATTTTTAGGTAAAGGTAATCTGATAGAATAAGGCAGCAAAGGATTTATTTAAATGGCAGATGGTTCATAGCTATGTATCATGGAGGTGCATATCCCATAATTTTGTGCGTCTGTGATCTTTCTTGGGTTTCTTGGTTTGTATCTTTTTCTTTACCTGACACTGTGGTGTAACTTTTTGAGTAACTTTACTGTAAGGATAGAACAGAAATGCCTTTTAGTCGCACTATAAATTCAATTGTATAGAATTCAATAGAAATGTTCATATGTAAAGTTCAAAGAAATAAGCTTTTTTTGTCTTCCATGCAGTTTTCTACCTATTTCTTCTTGGTTTTTTTCTCATTGATACCATTTTTCTTCTTTCTCAACCTCTTTAGCATTCCAAACTCCAAAATTCCCTTCTGTGGTTGCATGTGATTAAAGACACAGTCTGAAAATGAATTATCCTGAAAGTTCAGTGGATTTGCATTAAACTTTTGACGGGGAAATAATTTTCAGTGCCAGTGGCTTAGTCAATGTGGGAAACATATCTCAGAAATTCCAAAAACAGCAGCAAAGCATTTTTTCCTGAGACCCCCCCACCTCATATTTAGGAGGTTGTGTAGTCTACCCAGAAGAGTAGGTCATTATTGCCATTCATTGGAGTGAAACTGTAGCAGTATCTGTTCATACTCCAAAAATTCATCATCATTATGGGATGCTGTCTTTAACGACTGCTCTAAATTCCATTTATTATTTTTTTACAACCATTTTGTTAACGTGGATGTGGGGACAGGTGGATATTTACACAAGAATTTCCTTGTGCTCTTGGGGAAACCAGCCATACCAGGGATACTCACTTTAACTGAAATCGAGATAAATAATTTGAGGGTGACTTACATAAGTTCTGAAACAGTGAACGCTCTCTTAGGAGGAGATGAGGGGTAGATAAATGGGGAACAACTGGGAAGCTGGCTCTGAAGCACGTGCTCATGAATTTGGACACCGACTAATCTGCTTTGGCTGTTGCTGGCACTGCAAATAACAGCATAAAGCACAACCTTCCTGTTTCTCCCCACCGTCATTTTAACTTTCCACTGAGGGCAAGCAGTGGCCATGGGCCAAGCCCTCAATGGCAGAAGTGGGAGCAGCAGCTTGGCCAGAGCTTCTCATATGGCCAAGTCCACACACCCCCTCTCCCTGCTGTGCCTCTTGTGGTCCCTGTGCTGATCAACGCACAGCAGAGCATGACTTTGGGAGGGTTTTTCGCCCTCTTGACCAGCCTGGAGTCAATCTGTGCCATCAAGTGAAGCATATGGTGATGAAGGGGTGTCAGCAGCAGCTGTGTGGCTGGTGTGTGCCTAGGATCAAAATGAGACACCTGTAATTCTTATGTTGTGCCATTTTCCCTGGCAGAGTTACTGGGCTGAGAAAATCACCTAAAAGACGATTGCTATTATGGAGATGTTACCATTCAGGGTTATCTCATGCTGTTTTCCTATTAGCTTCTCACACTATGAAGTGCTATCAGATCTGTTTCGTCTGGTTTTGTTTGTTTGGGGTTTTCTTTTTTCTTCCTTTCAATTGTTCATAAAGATGATGAGCTGTATATGTGACTTCTCAAAAAGTTCTCATATTAGTTTTGTTGGTTCCCTTAGAAACCAAATCGTTTGCCTTGTCTTGAAGTCATGCTCTTCAGAAGTTATCACAAACTTAGTGGTATCAAGTGTGCCTACTGTTTCATCATCTTGTTCAGAAATCATTCTTGCACTTTATCTCTTGTAGAATATCTGTCTTTTTTTCCTTAATCGATGACACAATATTCTGAAGTTATTATTTTTTATAATCTAAATAGATTTTTTTTGTAAAGCATCAATAAAATGGAATTTATCCTCCGCTTGCTCCTCTCAGATGCATCAGTCATCCGTTTTGCCTTGACTTAGGTTGTAGGTGTGTGGTAAATCACT
>JANHGB010020871.1:0-26756 GCA_026283785.1 Coracopsis vasa
GGCGGCAGCGAGCGGGTGGTGGGGCGTTCGGTTGCTGAGCAGCGCACGCAGGCGGGGGAGGGCCGCTAGTGGCGGCGGGCGACTGGCGCGGGGACCGGGCAGTCAGTCAGTCGGTCAGTCCGTCAGTCAGTCGTCTGTCCGCTCGCCTGCCTGCGGGGCGATGTGAAGGCGGCGGCTGGCCCCCTTCCTCCCCTCAGCCGCGCTCCCTTCGCCTCCCCTCGCTCGCGCCGTCCCTGTGGTAACGGCTCCCGCCGGCCTCCGCGGCCGGGCCCCACGTTATGTCGTGATCCCGGTCGGGCGGCGCTGCGGCGGCGGCGGCTGCTGCTGCTGCTGCTGCTCATGGGGCTGCTCAGGATTATGCTGCCGCCCAAGTTGCAGCTTCTGGCGGTGCTGATGTTCGGGGTGGCCGTGCTCTTCCTGGAGAACCAGATCCAGAAGCTGGAGGAGTCCCGCGGCAAGCTGGGTGGGTGAGCGAGCGGCGGCCTGGGGCGGGCCATGGCAGGGCGCGGGGGAGCGCGGAGGGCAGCTCATCCTCCTCATACCCCTCTCTATCCCCTCATGGCCCTCACCCCCCGCGGTTTGCCGCCGGCCACTGGTCCTGGCCACTTTTCCCGTGTGGCTCCTTGTGCTGCCTGCACGCCCGGAATGATAAAGGAGCTGATCGATACGCTCTGGGGACTCTGCAGAAGGGGCTGCCCGCGGCAGCCTTGGCCTTTGAGTTCATTTGTATGTGTGTTTTGCGAGATCATGGGACCTGGGAGAGGTCGGTGCAGGGAAGGTAGGTATTTCTGTAGTCTGTCTACACGGGTTTTCCTGGAAGAGCCGGGGTGCCCAGAGCGATCAGGAGCAGTGGCTGGCCTGCGAGTGCCCGCTGACAGGCGCCTGGGAAGAGGGAAGAGCAGCAGTAGTGGTGCCCATAGTGAGTCTAGCTCTGCTGCAGCGAATTAGCATCTTCTTCACGTTTAATTTCTGCTCCAAACGTTTCACTAACACCCGGCATTCGAAAAGAAAGCACAGGGTAAAGCGGATAAAACAGTTAAAGGCAGTTCTTAATGACAAATGCATCATTTGTTTTACTCTGTTTGAATGTGAGATGCTATGTACTGAGTGTAGTTAGTGATCTCGTTGAATGTGAGATGCTATTTCCTGCAGTGTACTGAGCGTAGTTAGTGATCTCTTAGACTGTCACTGAGCTGTAGTTAAACAGAATAACGGTGGACTTGAAAACTCTTGTGTTAGATTTCTGTGGCTTTTCCTGCCATAAGAAGGTCTTTTTAGAGTAACATCTGCCTGGTAAGTAACACCTTACTACGTTGTCTGGTATACATAAGGCCACAGAACTTGTATAGATTTGATTTTACTTGATAAAGGGTCTCAGGGATGTGAAAAAATACCATTCTGAAACTAATCTGTGGTGCCTAGGAGTTGTAAGAACAGAGCACTGAAACTTCTGGCGTATGCAAGTGCAGAGGCTGGTTTAAAACGTTCTTGATTGGTTTTCTCATATTATTTGACTTTACTAAGATATTTAGACTACAAACACTTCAAGTTTGTAGGAAGGAGAGTGCACATGTTGTGTTCCTACTGGTGTTAAAACTGGAAGCAGTCTGAGTGACATGGGAAGTTTTAACAGTGAGCTTCTAACAGGGCCATGTCAGCATAACTTTATGTATGATTTTACTGCTCAGCATTTCTTTTCCAGTTTCCTCTCTCTGAACTGGATATTAGAGATTAGGACCCTGCAAATGACAGTGGTTGACTGTGTGAGTTATGGGATGCTCTCACTCTGTGTATTCTTCAACTGCAAGTTTGTATTGCCTATAATCAATGCATAATTTTTGGGTCTCAATAACTATAAACAAAAAATTAAAGAAGAAAATGAGTGAATTTGGAAGATAATTCAAGCAGATGTTAACATAGCACTCAGGGTTCAGTGGAATTTTGTATCCATCTGTTTTAAACTGGTTGGTACCTGTGGCTTCAGTGCCTTTGTTGCTGACAGCGTTACCTTAGGGAAATCTGCCTCCTGGCATGAAAAGATTAACGTAATGCCTGTGAGAATAAAGGATTTTGCTGGTAAAACTTCCTCTTCCTCCTTAATATATATGCAATGGGCATGATTAAGTTACATATTTAGAGGATTAAAATACACAGCTCATACTGCTTTGGGACAAGAATCTAATTACTGTCTTCTGCTGATTTTATTTTTTAAGGACAAGGGAAAACTACTGTAAAGTTTATTAAAAGATTTGCTTAGTGGGCAACTTACCAGTGATTCTCTAAAACCCGTGTAAGGAGGGGAAAAAGGGATTTCTGCAACAGATTTGAACTTGGGTTCTGTTTTTTTCATGTGAAAGTATGCATTGTTAAAAAGCTTCTAGCTGTCTGAATGTCTCCCTTTTTACGTGTTTGGTCTATATTTTATGACTGGAAAATATTAAGGGTTCATCACAGGATATTTTTTTACCATCAATTGTTGGTGACATTTCTGCTGAGGTGTAATATGGAGAATGTTATTCTCTGAATCAAGTAATTAGTTGGCCTAATGCAGTTGAATTCCAATCTTTCTCCTTGCCCACCAAAAGAATGGGGTGTGTGCGTGTGACTGTGTGTGTGAAGAGGCAGTGATACCGTGATTTGATAACACAGTAGTTCTTTTGGTCATTCAGTTGTGTTTCAGTGGATGCTTTATGTTAGTAGACACATTGTGTATTGTTTGGGTACTGGGTTTTGAACTATGCTATGTGTTTGCGCTGATATATATCCCATGATAAACTGTCATCTTGGAAAGTAATTGTAAGAATTAAGCACTGACTAGGAATGCTGAATGTTGTCAGATTTGATAGTAAATAATTCTACAGTCTTATCAGCAGTTCTCATAATATTCAGCCATACTGTCTGATAGAAAAGGGTTTATTCAATCTCTTATTGAACACATGAGCAACTTCTGATACTATTGGATGGGGTTAATTTTAGTTTCAGCATCTTGAAATATGTTGCCTGTAACATGAAATCTGATCATGTTTCTGAGCGAAAGAAAAAATGGGAACCTCTTTGTTCCTTAAAGACTTTATATAAGTAAAACTCCGTCATCCTGGCAAACCTTTTATCTTGTTTTAAGTAAAGAGGTACAGGAGACAGAAGCAAATGACCATCACAAATAGTGATGCTGCTTTTTTTCTTGGTGATGAGATTATTATGATCCTAATATAACTTTAACAGGTATTTGTAAACTGTTGAGTTTCTCCATCATATGAAAGATAACTTCCTAATTAAAAAAAAATAATAAATATTCATTGTAACTTCTTTGCCACTTTTGGACTTCTTAAGCTCTTTGCAGATATTTTGAGTGGTGAGATCACAAGCAGGGCCTAATTGGAACCTAGTTCCAATTACTTTTCCGTGATATTTTTACATACAGCTATTAATCTTTCATATTATTTTCAAGTTTGCATGTAAGGGCAGCTAAGTTGGCGTTCTCTCTAGGCTAAGCTGTCCCTAGCTGCCAGTGAAAACTTTAATGTTTTTATTTAAGCCTACTGTACTTGCTCATTACCTCTAGGAAAGCACAACCCTAATACAGAATATTGCATGTGAAAGGCAAATGTTGAGGTTTGCACTGTCATTCCTGGAACACATTATATTCCTGGAATGTAATGTCTGACCATCCCCTTTGGCTTTTGGAAGCCTAGTAGGGGCAGCTCTGCTTCTGGTTTAAACTGACCAGCTCTACCTCTGGTTTGAATGGATCTAACATTAAACCTGTACCATGCCATCTCCTACATTGCCATTAGTGGTGAGCTGACTGAAAACCCTGATCCAACTGGAAGTAATCCATCCCTCTCTTCTCTTCCTTTGCCAAAATTTTGTTGGTGGGGAGAAGGAAAAGAGGGAAGTTTGCATGCGTTAAATTTTTATGATAAATTTAATGTGTTTGCTTTTGTGTTAAATTGATTTGATTCTACAATAGCAAGTGCTAGAGACACTTCAAATTGCAGTGGAGAGATGGGGGAAGACTGCCTCATTCAAGGAAGAGTCTGTAGGATTTATCAGAGAAGGTGAGGTTAGTAGATGGGGAGGGATTGCTCTTTGGTGGGTTAGAAGTGAAGCAAACCTGCTACTTTCTAGCTTTTTAGTGATACTTAGATATTGGATTTTGAAAATAGTCCATGTCTGAATAACGTAATATACTATAACAGGGGGAGGAAGGATTGAACAACTTTATTACTGTTTCAGGTGATTGCTTCAGAAGCACTGGTTAGCTGTACTGTGGGAGCATTTCTTCTGCTAAGTGATAAACAAACTTGCAGCTGATATCTATTAATTCAGCACCTTGAATCCTGCATTTTTTTTTAGGTGGTTTCCTAGCATGTGTGGCCCTTGCTGGGATAGTATTCTCCTAAGCACTGTGCAGGTACCTAACAAACCACTGTTCCTTTAAAGTTAAATGATTCAATTTTCCAGTGATTAAATCTTACGCTTTCTAGAAATACAAGAGGTTGTACTGTTTTGAAATGTTGAAATAATAGGCATCTTATGTTTCTTTCATTTAGAAAAGGAATAAAAGTCTCCTGCCAGTTGCATGTGTTTGGCAAACCCCTCAGAAAACTTCTTAAATTGTCCCTGTAATATGACATGCATGGTTCCTTAGTATATTATTTATACTGGAACTTCATGTATAAAGATTAGTGTGTGATCGTTGGCAGTTGTCTGCACACAGCTATGCAAATAATTTACTAGCATTTCTTTTAAAATTAGCTCTGTTGCCCAATGGTTATTATTTTCTGCTGAGTAGCCTGAGGCATTCTTTCAGAACCTGTTTTCTTGTGTACTGGCTTTCCTGAAATGAGCTTTAATGCTGCTTCCTCAGTATATCTCCAGCCAGTTAAACGTTCTTCCACTTTGCTGTGCTGGTTCTATCATACTTTTTCATTTAGTTCCCCCTTCCTGTTCCCCTTCACCATGCCCCAGTCATGCCAGACACTTTCAGAATATATTTGAAATGACTTCCATACTACACTTATACTTCCCATTGAAAAGTGTATATAGAGGAAGTGTATGAATTTTATCTTATGTATTTATTATGTTGATTTTTGTATTTATTTATAACTTTTCTTGGAATAAGGGTTACAGCTGCTGCTGTTGCGTTTTCCATGAAATTGCTAATGTTGGAATTTTGACTAATACAGAGCTGTGCATGTTCCCAAGCACATACCAAGCAGTTCAGACTTGCTAATGGGCTCTGAGGCTCGATCTCACTGCTTTCCGCTGGCACTCCAACATCGGTTTCTAACAGTGGAGTTAAAAAGGCACAATTTGTTGGAATTTCTTTCCTCTTCTGGAAGGCTACATAGAAGTAATATTAGTGGTGTTGTACCTAGTTTGCAGGTCTCATGCTTTTAGTGAAATAGGGTTGAGAATTAGCGATGTGATGAGAGCTGTGCCTTTGTTTCTAATCACAGGTGCTGTTCTGAACAGTTACCTGGCAAGGGTCTGTTTTTTGTTAGAGATGTTTCGAGGGCAGTTCTGAGAGGTGAAATAGAGTTGAGAAATCAGATAAAGTGTAGGTCTCCAGTGCCTGCAGCCACGGGCAGCAGTGGATGAGGTAATCGCCAGTAAGGCACTGCATCTGTCTAGATTCTCCATAGCAAAAGGTCAGGTTTGGGCCAGTACATATCTATATATGTTTCTTTTTAACGCAGAGATTTAGGCTGTAACAAAGACTTAAGATACCATCCTTCAGGAAAATGCTGGAAAAAAGCCACAGCTACAATCAGCTGTTTAGGATAGAAAAGGCTTGTTGGACAGCCAAAGAAATGCAAATGCCATGTTCTTCTTCTTTGTGAATTAATGCAACATTTCAGATTTGGTAATGGTGACTGTGAGGCAGGGAATTAATTCAAGGCTGAGAACCTCAGGAGAAAGTGTTTAAAGGTGTTCTAGGTCTTGTTCTTCCATGTCTTTGTTTTTCTATATAGAAATGGAGATTAGGTAATTTCAATATTGAAATACCTGGCAGATATCAGTAATGTGCTTGGCGCTGTAAAAGGAAAAGTGGTAGCACTTCTGGGAATCAGAAAAAGCTACTTTTAATGACTTTATTTACTGTGATAAAGCAACTAAACCAGTGACATGGTGACATAATGCCATACCAATGCTCCCTTTGTTTCTCTTGTCTCTTTTCTACTTCTAGGCATGGTGAAAGTAAAACCTAACAGAACTAGAGACCCCGAATACTCCATTAAATTAAAATTGACTGGTTGTGCATTTTATACATGTACATGTATGTATATAAATACAGATAAAATATATATATATATTAGAAAAACCCAAACCAGCCCTCAAACAGCCCTTGCTAAGCTACTTAAACTTTGGAGTTAGCGAAACAGGTTAAACCACTGCTTTCCAGTTTATCATGTACATCTGAAGTGAAATATAGGATTTTTTTCCTTCCTCATTTCAGAAAACTGACTTGTTTGCAGCTGGATTCTGGGGGTTTTTTGCACAGCTTTGTATTGCCCCTGGCTGTTAAAGTTAGGGACATTTGAACGGTTCATGAAGAAGTAATTTCCATATCTACTGACTGGCAACCATGAGTCATTCAATGTTAGACTTATTCTGGCCAGACTTGTCTTGTCTTCTAATAATGAATGCCTTCCCTCAAATTCTTGCTCCTTTTTAGGAAATAGATGGCTTCTGCATATGGAGTCCTCCACATATTATCACTTAATTGGGTCAAAAGACAGCCTTTCTGTGTAACTGTGTGCAATCTGCAGTTTTTGTCACTTATCTCAAGTGTATTTAAACATTATCAAAGCAGTATTAAGATAATGGTAAGTGCTTTGCTTGAAATGTGGTGCTATTTATCTGTTTATATATCTGAAATAGTAGCCTAGCAAGCATAATGAAAGTGCCATGCTATAGAAAAATAGCTGAACTGTTATGTGTATTTGCATTATTTTTTCAACCAGAAATAAAAGATGGCAGGGGGGTTGGGACTAGATGATCTTAAGCTCCTTTCCAACCCTAACTATTCTATGGTTCTATGAAAGACTAAGTGAAAGGAGTCCAGTGTTGAGAGAGGCATCTGAAATTTGGCCAGCTGGCTGCAGTCTTTCATAAGTATGTACAGACTCTTAACTGAAATCTGTCCTACTTGCTATATAGACAGGGGGCAGGCAGTATCTTAGTCAAACCTTAGCTTTGTGTGATGCTCAAGCCCATCAGTTCTGTTGGATTTGCCCACTTCCCTAAAAACTTGTGGCCCCATGAAGTTGTTGTGTTCAAAGCCTAGTAGCATCTGGAGAAAGGCAGTATTCAGAGAAGTCTTTGTTTGCTTAGAAGAGAAAAGCCAACCTCTTTACTTGCTGGGATTGGGACAGTGGTTCTTTATTCATCCCACAAACTGCTCTCTACTTGATCTTTTAAGTTTTGGAGAACTAAAGTCCCTCCATTTGGCATTCTTATCAGTAATTGCTTGTATTAAAATTACTGCTAGTGCTGGCTATAGTTACTATGCCCAGGCCCTTCACTAAAGGTATAAATTCTCAGTACTTGTGGATGCATTCGTGTTGCACATATATGTAAGGTTTTGTGTCAGGAATACGCTGACTTTCTGGACATCAGTGTTACTGCAGGATGTGCCCTTGAGCGTCAGATTCTGGATTCATATTGAGTGTCTGTATGTTCCCAAGTAATTAATTAATTTCTGTAGTTTAGCTTTTATGGCTATAAATTAAGAGCCCATTTTTACCTTAAACATATTGTTTGCAAGTGTCTCTATAGGAAGTCCAACTACGTCTGCATGTCTTTTTATTGTCCCTAGTATTCAGTGTACTGTTATTGTTCTTACTTTGCAATGTCTTTGTGCCATCATGTTTCCAATAGCATTACTGCTATAATAATTATAATTCAAGCTTTCTGTTAGTGATAAAATTCATCATGAGCAGCAAGGAGAGTCTAAGGCAGTGAAAGACTTAATAAGATAATTAAATTACAAAAAGTATTTGGAAAGAAGCTATCTATCACTTTGGCCCAGTCTTTTTCTGCCTTCCTTTATGTCCGTTCTCTTTCTCTATCCAGTTAGTTTAAAATGACAGCTGACACCCTTATACTTTTTTAATCAACTTGCTGTTTAATTCTGAATACTAATTTGTGTTGAAACATATGTAAAACTTAAGTGCTGTTTTGATAAAACAGCTTTTGATGATTTTGAAGTGTTTATGCAAACCTTGTGCATAATTGCTGTAAAACTGTAAAGAGTGTGGGGATGGGATCTAGGTTCCATAAATTAAAATGCATATCTTCCCCATTTACTTCTTCTCTCCGGAGATCTTATTTTATTCTTCTGGGGTTTTTTTAATATATATATATACATATATCTAAAAATACATAGACAGGGAGAGTGAGCAGTATATAAATTTATAATGTATATTGTAATAAATATAAACCTTATGTATGTATTTATTACACTAATTTGCTGTATGTTCCAATGTTGTAGTGTAGGACTGATCTTTCTTGGACAACAGATCGAAAGGCAGTAGCATTTCATTTCACTTCACTTGGAAAAAGGTGCAAAAAGGCTGTTGTGAACGTGAAGGAACTTGGAGATATGAGAGTAACTGAAGAAAGATTATGCTTGTTCTTCTCACTTGCTGCGAAGTGGAGAGGGAAATCCACCTTCATTTTCTTCTCTCCTGAATTTTTCCCCTGTATATCATTCCATTTTCAGTATTTCCAGTACCTTCTGTTCTGGATATATTGTTGTTGAATGTATTCAGAACAGTTGCATAAATTGCATATCTGTATTTGGAATACTTGCATTTCTTTACATTGAATCTTTACATTGAGGGGTTTTGACGACAGTTTTGCAGCAGCAGAAGTCTCTTTTTGCAAAACATGGTGTTTGCAATAGGTTTTAATATACAAAACATTAATCAGCACTTGATTGTGTTATCTTGGAGTTGATTTTGATCATTCAGTCTGAGCAAAGGTTTTCTGTAATTCTGAGAAGGATTTACATATTTAGAGTAAAAGGGAATGAAATCAAAAAGTAGGATGTGAAAATGATAGAATCTTATTCTGACACATAAAAGAGACCAAAAAATGTCTCTAGAACAAAACAAAGCAGTCTTAAGATTTTGACTTCCTTAGCATTTGAATGACAGATGTATATTGAGGAGAAAATAGCTTCTTGGAGGATCTAATTTGAACCTTTTGATTCCTTCAAAAAATGGAGAATGATTTTTGCAAAAGCTGATATCCTTCCATTGTCTGTGGGAAAACTAGGATCTTACAAGGTTTTATTCCCATGCTGAAGGACAAAACCAGTCCACCTTGTCTCTTGACAAAAACTCGGTTACAAGTTTATGATCACTTTCTGAAGGTGTGGCTTTGTACATGGTACGCAACATATCCTGTAGGAGCATCCATGGTTTTTGAAACAAAGTCATAACGTCAGGTTCTTTGTATCCTGGTGCAGAATGAAGTGTTTCATTGGTAGAGTCTTATTTCAGCTGCACTCCCGCTGACAGCTTCGAAGCCAAGATTTTGCATTGTCTCATTTGTCATTAAGCCTTCAGCAGCGTGTGCTCTTACAAGTGAGAAAAGATGTTTTCCTGGTAAAATACCTGTACTTGTATACTATTCTTGATACATTATCCTATGTGCTGAGATGACCATAGCGCTTAAATGCTTTCCCTTAAACAAGTTACTGCCTTTGGGAATACTGAATGTCTTTATGATGCCTTATAATTTGCCCCTTTTTATTTGTTGAAAAAATAAAAAAAGCCAAACAAAAGAAGATTACAAAGCCCTCCTGCTTACCTGAGAATAATTTAGTGTATTTTAATAGGTCTTTAGGCAAATTAACTACTTTGTATTAACTTTGGTGATACTGCCAACAAGGCATGCTTTTGAGGATAAATACCTAATAAATAGTTTGCTGTCTTATGATGAAGCAGTTAGATTTTGCTGTCCAATTTGATGATTTCAAAGTACATAAAGTGGGATTGGACTGAGTATGTTTCTGGACTCCATTTTACTTACAAAGATAGCATTTCAAGAGTAGATATATATTTGCTTTTTCGAGAATGTTTTTGTCTACAAAATGACCTTTAGGAGTATGATAATTCAGTAGGAATCAGAATGTTCTATATTTGTACTGTCTTCCTACTTTTATTAAAAGGAATTTTATGGGTTTTAAGTACTTCTGGACTTCTTTCCCTTTGCTGTCTAAGTTGTTAATCCTAACATGCTCCTTGTGCAGCTGCTGTTGGTTTGAGTTGAAGTTGGTTTGAGTTGGTTTGAAGACAAAACTTGTAGTAGCTTCCGTGTTTTAGCATGACCTGTTTAAGGTTTAAAGTTATCTTCAGCTGGAGTGTACTTCATGTTCTTGCTTGATCAAGCTGTAAAAATACCCCAAACCAACCAACTAGAGGATCCCCAAGAAAAATTATAGTGTACTCCTTGATTTATACTTGTAAGTTCAGGTTTATAGTCTGTTTAATGTGTATGTAGTGTCTAGACATTTTCTGATATGAGGAGTACCAGAATGCCTTACTTTCTAATAGGCTAGTAGTATTTATTCTAGTCCTTGAAGTGCCTCACAAGCATGGTTTATGAGCCAAAAGCAAAGGCTGAGTGACCAGAAATACCTGTCTAAGCTTACATTTAAACACTGCAGTGTTCATAACCTGTCATGTCTGGTACAGACTTAAATTTTATCTTTGAAAGTATTCAATGGCCAAGGCAGTTAGGGTTATGTAAAAACTTTCCAATGGAATTCAGTTGGAGCAACACTTATTCCAAAGTTTTGAAATTTGAGGAGAGGTCTTGGAGAGGTTAATGAAGTAAAATTGCTGTCAGTCGTGGAGGTGCATAAGAAGACTTGAGAAGACACAAGACTCGACAGATGAGCTGTCAAAGTTAGCAGTGGGAGCATAAAATGCTCCTCCACCAGCCGAGATCAGAGCTTGGAGCATGAAGTTAAAGCACTCTTAATTTCAGTTTAGTTTAACGCGTTGGGCTTTGAGCTTGCAGAGGTGGCATATGTTTGTTTCTGGACCGGAAAGGACAGCCACCCCTTCAACTAACCCAGAAAAAATTGGTCGAGGATATTTGTCAGGCTTCTTAGTTATTCATGAGACATGTTAAATGCATTTGGCCTAAAGGCAAATTTATCTTGTAAACGCGTGGCCAAGCTTAGAGGAGACTATTAAAGATGAACTTTTGAAGACGGGAAATGAGGAGTAGAAAGGATGCGTATGTGAGGATCAGTGCAACTTTCACATGTGAGCTGTCCACAGTCTCTGATCCCAACAGAAAGGCAGAGAGTGTTGGGGAATACTCTTATTTTCAAGGTTTGCTTCACTCTTGTTTAAGAGTCGGAAAATGTACTTGCTTCTGTTCCTATTGCTTTATTATTTACCCTCTGTAATGCAGTTATGCCATCCTCTCCTTTCTGATGTGAAAACCAACGTAAAGCTGAGGTGATGGTTTAGCAGAAAGAAAGGGTAAATCAAATAGCAAAACATTTAAATGTATCCTCTTTTGGTTTTCCTGTCTGTGCTTTCCAAACCATACTCTGTAAAACATGGTCTTGCTAACATGTTTGTGGGAGCAGTTTTCTAAACATTTGTGGTCACTGAGCAGCCCAAAGCATTGTTTCTGGTTATTTTTATGTGTCTGCTTATGTGTGATTGTGCCTACTTATAGTGCAGATGACAAGGCAGTCTTAATATCAGAATTAGGAAAGAGAAATAGATGCAAAATTATTCACATATCAAGTTTAAAGAAAAAACAGAACGTGAAGGAGGAATGAAAATACTGAAAGAAGTATTTTCTTTATTTTTTAATTGTTCTAAGCCATAGAAAAAAGTCCTTAGAAACTGCATGACCATTTTTATATTTTCCAGGAGCATTAATGGTGATGATTTGGGAGTTTTAAATGCGGACACTCTTTGACTGGTGAAAACTTGTGTCAAGGGTGCAGGTGAAAGCACATATTGTTTTGTGATAAGCAACGGGATGTAATAAACTTAAATTTCTTAAACTGGTGCTATAAAATTTCCATACAAAATATTTGTTTTGTTGGAGATGAGCAGAAAAGGTTTCAAATGTTAAACTGAGATTGAAACACCAGTTCTGAAGAATTCATGTTGGAAAACAGGATACTTTTCTGGATTTGCTTCCTCTCATTCTGATGTTATCTTAAACCAATATGTAAATAAAAACAGCGCTTACATAATGTGCTTTTTAAGCCTGAAAAATCCCTAAATGTCTGACAAGATGACACAAGCAACAAAATCTGTCAAGTGTTCATATAGCAGCAGGAATGTGAAATGCAATGACTGTTCCTGTATCTCCTTTGCTTAATATATATTAAGTATGTGCATGTAAATGTAAACATGAGATGGCCCACTAGAGATAACTAGTATGCAAGAGAAACCTCTTGGATATCCAAGAATTGATTTGGATGAATTTTCTGCCCTTGCTGGAATCGCATATCTATAAACTTTCTGCAAATTCTATTAATCCGTCAACCTTTGCTGTATCAGGTTCCACACTTAAATAGTGACATGAATTGGCAATGTTTGACTTCTCTATAGAAAAATGTCTAGACCTCACAACATATGTATCAGGCAGAGCTACCAGGTAGTTTAAAGCTTCACCAACTGATAAGCCTTAACCAAGCACAGACATAAAATGTTACAGAGGGATTGTTCTTTCTTAATTGTTCAGAACCTTTGTTGCAAGGAATTTGAGGAGCTAAAAACCCTGTGATATTTAAGGATTGGAAATGCACTGATTTTGAACCTGACTAAACTTGTTGTGTTGTGTAATTTAGTGGCACCCTTCATAATTTTCCTCTGGCATTTAATATACGACATTTTGTGGTGACAAGACTTTAAGCCACTGCAATGCTGTACAAGACGGAGTATGGGGACATAGTGTGCATGCCAATGGGTTGCATACGTGTCTTGGTTTTGTCCCATGAAGACCCTCTTACAGGTTTGGAGTATTTGGTTTGGTTTCAGAGCAAAAATCCTTGGAAGCAGTTTGTAGACAGAAAGAACTTAATGATTGGAGGATAATTATTTCCTTCAGTTTATCGCTGCTTTCTGTTTGATCTAAGTGCAAGGTCAAAATTAGCTAAAAATATCCCAGTGTTCTGTGGAAATGGTGGCACTTTCATTATTTCCAACTGCAGAGTTTTTAGGAGATGTCTCATTCAAGAGCTATTAGCTTCTGTCAAACAACATAGGGATTAGTTGCCAAAAGTATTCTTGGATAATGGTGGCTGTTTTTCTCCAACAAGTTCTTTAGAAAACAAGGAACAGTTGGCACTTTTCCAAACTATGACTGAGCTTACTGCAATAATTACACGTTAGTGCTATTGTTTCATCATACTCTGCTGCCTTGACAGCAGTACTGATCTTATAAATGTAAAAATTACTTAGGCTTTGATTCCTTTATTTAACTAAGAGATAGCGTGATCTAAAGCAAACTTCCTCAGCTGCACTTTAGTGCTTATTAATCACTCTGAGATGGTAACTTCTAGTAGACATCACCAAGTAGTTGTGTTTCTAAACTAGAATCAGACACAATTATGTGTAGGCTAGTAGTTAAAGCCTTAAGTAGATGATTAGCATTCTAGGTACGATTTTGAGGTTGGTTGGTTGATTGTTTTAACTGCAGGTTTATTTCAGGTGAATTTAGAGTACTTTAGATTTATTTTCTTTAATACAGGGATTGTTTTGACCAGAAAATTTCAGTGCAACTTATACTTGAGGATTTGTTGTGGTAGATGCATACACGCATTAACAGTTCTGGTGCTAGTCTTGTGACTGGGATTTTTTGTTTTAGAATAGTTGGAATAAAACTATGCAGTGACACTGTCTTTCACGACAGTTAAAGAGGTAATCTTTGTTTTGGTATAGAAGTGACTATTGGGATTGGTGGTGTTTTTGGGGGTGTGTGTGGCAATGGTGCTGTTTTGTTGGTTTTTAAAGTGAACATCCAAGAAGAACATTTATTAATGCTAACTTCTGGAGGGGTATTTTCTAATGAAAATTTCAGATCTTTTGCCTTGAGTGCTCTAAGAACCACTGGGTCAACAAAATGCATGTGGCTTTCCTTGTTTGCAAGGTTTGTGGAAATTCTCTCTTTTATGCTCTGTGAGCCTTGGCTACGATGTTAGAATGAAGAACATTTCTTATGGAGAGTTTGCCATTTTAAGGGTTAATTTGTGAACCACTGACTGAACAGAACAACTTTTACAGACTATAAAATGCAGCCTTGTAACATGGAGTAACAATCAAATAAAACAGAGTCTGCTGGGGAAAGTCATTTTCCCACATCTTTTAAAGAGTCTGTACTTGAAACAGTGGAAGGTTTGGGCTGTAGAGTCTTGTGATGATTCATATCAATACAAGAGACAATGGGATGAGAGAAGGTTAGTACTAATGGTGTGGGCCATTATAGGCCGTCAAGCATGGAAACGTTCATAACACTTCTGCCTCTACTACCTCTATCTGTGGCGTCCCAAAGATATAGCTGATAGGTTTATATGAGGGGGGGAAATAAATGACAAAGTCTTCATGTGGCAAATGGAAAGTAATTTTAAAAATATCCATAGGGAGCACCTAGTACAGGAATTATACAGCCTGTCTGTTTGATCCATGTCCTTCAAAGGTATATTGCAGATATGTGACATTACAAACTTGTATATATACAAAAAGCCACTGTTTGTTTTTATATTTGTGTTTAAACTGGGTATTTCTTCCTACAAATTGGAGAAATAACTGCTATGGGTAGAAAATCTCTGCCAGGTGACACAAGGATACCAATAGGAACTGCTTAGTCTCTCTTATCCTGTTTAAAGCTGCATGAATTAGGTTTGAATGAGCCAGTACATTTACTCAGGCCACACTGACCTCTTTTGAAGATACAAACTCGGCTTCTCTAAGCATTTTTCTTCTGCCCCACACCTTACCTGCGTGTTTCTGAAGTGCTGCATTTATGATGAGATTTAAGCATAAGTCTGTTCATGAACTATGTTCAATAAGCATTGAAATAAAAGCTTTATAAGGTTAGTGACTTTTTAGATGAATTGGAATTAAGCTCATTAAACTAACGTTTCAGAGGAAAGAGTGTATGTTTATAAGATTGATGATGGTTTCAGGGGTAGTATAATTTCTGTGCAGTACCTCATGATAAAATCATGCTCTTGAAGACTTTCCTATGTTGTTTTATATATATATACATATATATATATGAACAAATGTATTATGCCTATGATTCTGTTCCTTAAACAAGCAGGAGTCTGTCAGCCTTGGGAACTCACTGGCTATTTCAAGAATTTAACATGCTTTGACACTTCCATGGTTTCTTCCTGTGAGCAGCTTGAATACCACTTACTCAGCAGTAAGTTAAATAAAATCAGCTAAGGAGAACAGCATACTGTAAATGATGCTGGTAACAAAAAAGACATGTAAAATTGCTTGTAAGATTATAACGTTTCATAACATTCTGGAAAACAACCTCTTAGGTATTGATTTCTTTTTTTTTTCCCTTATTTTTTTCCCCTTGTCTGCAAAGATGAAATGTAGTCTTTTAAGGAGTCTTATTCCTTCCTTGAAGACTTGCTATATTGATCTGAAGCCACAGAACTGAACTTGGTGGTATTTTAGCAGTTCTCCTTCTCTAATGACAATATATGGCCCTACTGTTTCAGTGGAAAACTTGCTGCAGTATTTCTGTTACTGGAATTTGTGGAACAGTCAGAGAGGGACTTCTCTAAAACTCCCTTATGAGGTACTGCAAATGGAATAGTTCACTGACATCTGTATGAATGGATAGCAGACCTCTGCAGACGTGATTTCTTAGTCATGCTTCATGGAAGTATACCACCAGCTTGCTCCAGAATAAAGTCATGGGCAAAAAGAGGTGTTGAGTAACCCCTGCATGAATACCAATTTCTGTTTGTTCTTTTTGGCCTGGTGCTCCGTTTATCGCAGGACAGCTAATGTGGAAATTTAGGTTTCTCAGTGATAAATACAAGAAAACTTACATTCTCCCTAGGAACAAAGGACAAGACAATTCTTCCTTCTCTCTGACCCCCTTTGCCAGATGATGAATTTAAAGGCTGCTGCATATTAATTATTCCTCATGATAGCTATGTTGGCTCTTGATGCAAGGCCTTGCTGTTACTCTAATAATGTGTAAGTTTAAAGAAGTATAGGACTTATCATTAATAAGAGAGGTTTTCCTTCTCTGGAAAAAAAGGAGAGGAAAATTCATAAGCAAACATACATGAAGGCTTGTGGTGGTGTTTTTTGAGGTCTGGTTCTAGAAACAAAGGAAGTACAGAAGGTCAGAAGAGCAGTGTAGAATTTTGGTGCTTTCCAGCCTCACATGGTCTCTTACCTCCACTGTCATAAGCCTGTCGCTTCAGAACATGGGAATATGTTTGTAATCTCTCAGTGGAATGAAAGAGGAATTACGTAAGTTTGAGAGTAACAAATAATATCTTAAGCTTATGGCAGTGTATAAGCAAAACCAGCATTACTGTATTTTTAGACATAACAATCTGCAGGGTGAGGATAGACAACTGAGTGATATCAATGTGCAAGCTTGGATTTGGGGAAGTAGACCCAGCAGATTGAAGTAACTGAAACTGAGCCTGTTCAATTTACAGTATCTGAACAGATTTTTCTATTTTGGAAGCCATGCAATATAAATTTAACATTAAATCAACAGATAATTTTAACTGTAGACATGTCTGCGTGAACCATGTTTTTAAGTCCTACTGTAGTGGCATTTATGCCAGGAAAATGGGCCTCAATTGAAACAAACAAACAAGCCCATTATAAAACATACAGTCTGAAGTTTTGAAAACTTTAAATATCCAAAGTGTTTGTTCTTATGCAGTGCACAGGAAAACAGTTGGTTAATAATGTCACTACTGGTTGGGAACAAAATGAATTCAGGATGATGTACTCCTGTGTAATATAAACTCTTGCAGAAAGTGGTGTTACCAGGAGAACATCAAACGCTAAGCAGATGTATTGTTGCACAGAAATTATAAAGGCATGTTAGGCACACAGTTACTGAAATGAAATAGGAGCTAGACAGTGAATTTGATATTCCTCCCCTTCCCTATTGCCGTTGGGCTGTTCTCATGTTCATCACACGAGAAACTGTTATTGTATGGTTTCACAGCATTTTAACTGAAGGAGGAGAGTGTTACCTTGACACTGTCTGGAACCGTATGATCTCCTTGTGTTGCATATTAAATAGTAAAAGGTTTTGAAGCTCAAGTTTCAACAGTAAAAAAACCTGATTGCCTTGCCAGTCTTTAATAAAGCCACATGGTAGGGTTGGTATCAATAGTAAAATTGATTAATCTGTGGTGTCCTCCTGCAATTAGATTTCTTAAGCTTCTGATAGAGTCACATGGATGCAGTAGCACCCAGGGAGTTCTCTTGCATTTTATTTAAGTGTGTATGCGTATGTATGTATAAACTTAAATGCTGAACAATCTGGTTTTTAAATAAATAAATAAAAGCTTTATTGCTTGGAAACTGCTTTAATGTGTTTTGGAATAGTGCAGTTTAAATCCTTGAGTGATGGGGCCTGTGTGGGCTTTTAAAAAACAACCACATGGTGTGACCTCTGCAGGTATCTCCTCCTTTTCCATCTGATTCCTGCTTCGCCTAATGCTTTAGAAGGCTGAATGGTAGCTGAAAGAGGTTTGTAATGTTTTCTAAAGCCTTTCTGTGCTCTTAATTAGCTGACAAAAAAAAATCTCAATCTTTTGAGGATTATGATGAGAATAGTTACTTGTGTTTTTTACTGAGCATTAATTCATGGTTTGAACTTGTGGTACGTGCTTGTCTGGTTTAGGGGCTATGGTACATTGTGGGATGACAGTTTGAGAACAGTGGGCTTTTCAGGGGAAAAATCTCTCCATACCAACTGACCGGGTAATGGCAGGTGAAACTCGGCGTTGTCATATCTAAATGTATTTGGAGAAGAACAATCCCAAATTTACCAATTCTGAATTGTCTGCCTTTAATGAGGAAGGAGTTCTTGGAGTTACAGGAGTTAGCTCTAGGAAAAGTTCAGATCAGTTCTCAGCAGTGGTCAGAAATAGATGGAGCATGCTGAAAGCCATTAAAACCAAGTCAAGAACCACATGAGAATTCTTTTTTCCATTGGATACAGCAGTTCTGCTGTGTTGCCCTTTTTTGCCCTTCATCTTGGAAAAATTTATAGCAGAGCTGGAGAAGATGTATGAATGGTGAGCTTAATGAAAGAAACAAAGCATCTCCCATATAGGGAATGATTAAGTAGACCAAGGCTCGTCAGATTTGGGAAAACATGTTAGGAAATGAAAGGTAGGAGCCTATAAAATCATGAGTAGCATGGAAATAGTGCGCAAGGAATGCTTATTATGGAAATGTAGGAAATGATCAAAAGCAAACTATTGGTTGATAGCTTCAAAAATACTGAAACAAGCTGTTAAACTGTAGAACACAATGGCACAGCATATCGTGATTATTGAAATGCTCAGACAAACTAGGGGTGGAAAAATCACTGATCTGAAAATTCATTATTCTACTAACTTGCAAGTAGGTGAACAATGGTAAATACATCAGGTAGATACGACCGTGTGCTTGACCTGTTTTTATGTCTTCTCCAGACATCTGTTGGCCTTTATCAGAAACAGGACATTGGAGCTTTGGTCTTAAACAGTCAAGCCTGTTAGGTAATGTACACACCAGGTTGCTTTCCTTAAATGCCGTGTGTCCCTTAATGCCTTCTATTTATCCTTTTCATGCAAGGGCTTGCCTGACAGTTCTTCAGCATTGTGTAGATTTGTAGCTGTTGCCTCTCCAGAAGGCAATTGAAGACTTATTTTCCTTTGTTTGTCACTAGTCACTTAAATTTCAAGTGGTACGCAGCAAAATTTCTTCCAGGAGGGGATCTAATCTGGCTTTGAAATTGTCATCAAGAAATGGAGCATTTTCTTTGCTCATTTATGAATAACCTGTGGAACCTTTCACTGTTTTGAAATAAGGCCTCAGTTTCTTAAAATCTGGACATTGTTGATATCGTGTTACAGCTACTGGATCTTGTTATAATGTTCTCTGTATTCGCTCCCCACCACCCTGCAGTACTTTTCCCTGTGAAAGTACTTGCATCCTGTAATCATCTCACTTCTCAATCTCTCTTAGAAACTAACCACACTGAATTCCCTAAGCCTGTCATTCTAAGGTAGCTTTCTGATCCTTGAATCATTTTTATGGCACTTCTGCACCCTCTCTAGCTTTCCACCAAGCACTTTAAATTGTGGACAAAAATACTCTGCAGTGTTTCAGTAGCAGCCTCCTCCCTGCCGTGCACTCTTGTTTTCCCTCTCTTCTGCCCTCCTGACCCATGTGAGGATGCTGTTTGTGTGTGTGGTTGAATGGCAGCATTCCAAAGCTGCAGATTATGGTAGAAGTGGCTGGTTGTGTTAACCAGATGCCATGCTCTGACATTCCTCAATTTTTACTGAATTGAAATAGTAGATAGACCTCAGATAACAGCATTCTATGAAATGGAAAGCAGAGAATTTATCATATTATCTCCAAACTAAAACCACCAACAAATAGTCAGTTTCCATTTATTTGCTAGGTACTATTGACTTAGTTTGTAAATCAAAATAGAGAGCTTTTACAGGATGGAGATGAAAGTGTAGTTAAAACTTCCCCAACAGCTTTAAAGAGTTGATTCTTGCAGTATTTACTGATTTATTTTACTGATAGGAAAAACCTATCATCTGCCATCTGTCAAATACTGTGAATATTTGTAATGTGGGGTTTTCCAGTCCAAACCCACGATAGTTGAACTTGCATGCACATTTGTGCCAGTGTGCTGCTTTTATTTCTGAGCTGGTTTCAGGTTTGGCCACATGACACTTAAGGATTCAATAGGATTTCTTTATAGAAGACAGCAAACCAGACAACCAGATCTTAATTTTAAAGGTCTGAGTAACATTTGGAGAGTGTTTAAATGTGTGTGAGTTGAGTATTTATTTGAAACACTGCATAATTTTCAGTGTTATAGCAGTATGAAACATGATAGGACACGTTTAAGGATGAGTGATGGATAACGTTGACTAGTGTGTTGGTGGAATAAATAACAGTTCTTAAGATAACATGTTTCTTCTTTATTTCCTGTAATAGTACAGTGAAAGAGAAAGAAGCTCACTCTTTTATCTCTCAGGTGTTTTTTTGATTGTATTTCCTTAAGAAAAACAGTTTCCCCAGTTTTTCCTTGAGAAAGTAGTTAGGCTTTTTGGATTTCATAATTGACAAGTGATACTTCTGCTGTTTGACTACCTTAAACATTGGAAATGTAATTTCTTCTGCTTGAGCAACAGTTAACTTTCCTGCCTTAGTGTTCTCATTTCTGTTTGTGATGTGCTTGAGCTGGAGGTAGCTTGTATTTCTGTTCCATAGCTGATATTGTAGCTTGTATTTCTGTTCCATAGCTGATATTGTCACACATCAGAGGTTGGAAACCCTTGTGGTAGTAGCTCTACATTGAGAACAAGTCATTCATTGTAGAAGCTGCTTTACACTGCATTTATATTTAAATAGCAGAAAGTGATTTATTTTGAATTTTAAGAGTAGTTCCCATAGCAAAGTAACTGCTGTCTTGTCTTTTCCTTCACCATTGATTGATCCATTTGCTTACTTATCCCCAGGAGTGGGAAGGAAGAAATCCAGAGTGAAAAGCCTTCATTTAGGAATATGCTGAATGCTTCCTAATAGCATTTGAGTTCAAAAGACCAGAGTCCTTTGGGTCTGGTTTATTTATACAGTTTTAATTAGAACTGAGCCTCATTAATGAAAATGTGCAAAATAAAACAAGGGCATCCCTTTAAAGTTCAGATATACATACTGAGAGAGTGGGATTTGTGTTTCATGTAGGAAGTTGTGAGTTAGCTGCATTTGTGCTCTTTGCTCAGGCTGAGGTTGGGACTCTGCGTTGGGCACCCTGAGTGATAGAAGAGTGGGCAATCTTTGTCTCTCTGGTTGCTTATCCAGATTTTTTGGATGATGAAAGAATAGAGCAGCTATAATAGTTCTGTTCATTTTTGTTTTAAGCTGAAAATATGGAAACACAGGCAATCATGGCTGTAATGACAAGTGTGTGAACAGTTGCATTGCTTTATTTAACTGTTTTTAAAAGCTAAGCAGTATTTTGCTATCTTTGGGGTTTGTGTTTCTGGAGTCAAGACCATACCTCAGTCTTTGATGTCACTCGATATTGGGGGTATTTTTGTAGAGGAGCATATGTGTATATGATGTTTACTATAGCAGCAGCGTGCCATCAGACTTATTACTGTGCCTCCTAAGGTGCTGTAAACTACTGTGCTGGTCCCGCTTTGAAGATACAGACAAACCAATCAGGATATTGGAGAGCTTGTTTTCTCCCCAGCAGTACCTCTTGTGTGATTGGTATTGGAACCTCTCTCGGACGTTGTTGCTGCAGGAGTACTGTGCAACAAGCAGTTTGCTGTGTTAAGATGCAAGATTAAGACCATCTCATGGCTTTATTGGAAAAATTGAGACTTAATTTTTCAAGTGCAGTCTTGTCACAAATGGACCTATTTGGGACAGAGTTAAAAAACACGGATCAAGTATGCTCATAGTAGCTTAAATTCGTGATTATTCTGGATTGCAAGCATGTTCTCCATGTTGAGAAGTACCTTGTGTGCATTTGCTTTACTGCTGCAGTCATTCAGTTTCTCTTACTTCCCTTCGTTTTAAAGAGGACAAATATGTAGAGAACTTAAATGCACGCAACATATGGCTGAAATACCACGTATACTAAAGATCTAAAAATGAAAGTTGCTGTTTCCATGACAACTGTATCTGAGCCAAAAAGTTCCTTTCATAAAGACAGCAGCCATGCACAGCTGAAGTTCAGAGTCTGGGAACCTGATTCCTGGGATGCTTTAGGGTCCTCATATAGATCTCCAGGGAGGTGCTATTTGTGTTTGTATCCACTTGTAACTTAGAGTGTCACTCGTTCCCAGCTACTGCCTACAAAACACACTGGTGGGAGTGTTTTTATGATATCTTATTGATATGTCTGACATGTTGCAGATGGGAATAGCAAACTAAGAAGTAATACCACCTTGGCCAAAATGAGTTTGAAATAGAAGATAGGAGCAATTCTATCTTTAATTTTCAGGATGGATAATGATGATGAGGGCTCTGATCTGCAGTTTTTGGTAGTCTGAATTGTTTATATGAATACCTGTAACTAGATTCTTTCTGTGCAGAGGCTTTCTGATCTAGATTACAGGAAAAATCAGGCTATTCAACTTTTCTGCCACAGTCCCACTGTATTTCATCATGTCAGGTGGAAATTTAGTTTCTCTTCCCTCTGCTAATTGTTCATGTCTTCACAAAATAGGAAAATTGAATCTTCGCCACCCACAGTTAGTCGAGGTAGTGAAGTGAACGAATCAATACCCTAAGTATCGCCAGTCTTGTGTAACTGTAGGGTTGCATTGCTGTATTTACTGTGCTTAACTTGGATTTAATTCGGACCTTAGATTGATACTGGAACAGAAATTTTATGAGATTAGTTACTATTTACCCTTTTTTGGGTGTCCAGTAACCACTTTAATTCATGAGAATTCTTAAAAATGCAACTGACCTTTCAATAACCCCCTTACTGTAACTGGTTGACATTCCTTTGATTTGAAGAATCTAAATGTTTTCTACTGGGACAGCCTCTATAATAATAAATTGTTTCATTTTTTCTGCTCTGGCTCCTCTGTATTAACATATCTCAGTGGCAGTAATCGAGTTAATCATTGTATTTCTGGAATACTAATTCAAGAAAATGTAATCCCCTGGTGATAGGAGTTAGCCTTTCCAAATGCGATATTAGAAATCCGTGTGAGAAGTGAGCTGGTGATGGTTGGCAGTCAGTGTTAGCACAGTAAATGGAAGCTAAGTGTTTAGAAATCCAGTGCCCCTCCTTCATAAAAGAGCTCTGATTCATATTCCCAGATGGGTTTTGCTGTCTTGGTTTAAGTGAGTCTCTGCCTCGTGGGCCTGACCTTCCCATCTGCCAAAAGGAGTGCTCCTTGGCAGAGATGGTAGAAGGGACTTTGCGCCAGCTCATGGACCCGTTTACATTGATAGTCCTCAAGGCTTGACGTGACCTCTGGGCTAAACCAGAAGCAGAGTCTCTTGGCTGAAGGAACAGCACAGTAAGTGCTCATTGTGCTTTGGGTTGGGTGCTCAGCTACATTCAGGCAATTTTACCACTAACTACTTATTTGAGGGGATTGGGATGAGGGCAGAGAAAAGCTTCACAGTCGGGGTATGGGCATGTGAAATGTCTGACTAGATTCACTGGTCAGAAGTTTCCAAATACAATACGAATCCATGAATGAAGGTCTGTTAATAAATAATGGGAAAATCATTTGAAGTATTGGCAAATGTCCAGCAACAGATTCTCTCCTGCTTTCTGCAGTTTGGAAAGGGTTTGTGGATAATGCCGGATACTCCCATTCTCCTTTGTGTTACAAAGGGCCCCTTCTTGATTAAACATATTATAAATACAGATTGCAATAGAAGTTTTAGGTTAGCTTTTTAAGTGACATGGATTTTGGGGGACATACCTAGAAACGGAGCTGTATTTCCTGACCAGTGGTTTTACTGTTAATTTTTGTGTTATTCCTTGAAAAACCTGAGCATGCTTTAACTTCTGCCCTTGAAGTCTTGGCTCGTGCATTCAGGTTTGGAAATTGAATTTGTAGATGGCATTTGTGGAAAAAGTGCCACCCAAATGAAACGTTTTTCTTCTGGTTCCTGGAGTGTTACAGATGTATCACACAGACTGAACAGCGATGTCACTGAACCAAACTCCTCAATGCTGTTTTCAGAACCAGTACACTGGCATATATGACCTTTACTTTCTATTTTTCTTTACCTCCAAGCCCAGGTGATATTCCACTGTTTCTATGAAGTATGTGAGATGACATCACAGCGAAGTTGCAGATTTCCTGAGCAACACAGCAGGCTCCTTCATCTGTCACAATTCTGCAGATACTCGTATAGAAGAGTGTAACTTCTTTCTGTTCTTTGTTTTCACTTAATGTCAAAAAATCATGTTGCCACATTTCAAAATGGGCTATTCGTGACTGATTTCCCAAGCTTCATTTTGTAGATCAGAAGTCTTTTGGGAATAGCTTCTGATCATTTGTTTTAGCAGGTATATATAATTGATAAACTTCCCTTGAAAGTAATCTTTAAACATAGAATTCAAGTGTCTCTGTTAAAGTGGTTAAACATTGATTAGCAAGAGACAAATCCTGTCTTACCCAGCCTAATTCACAAGTGAGAAGGGTTGATGAGGGAGAAGTAACTGCCATTGACAGACTGTTACATTATATTTCAGTACTGAAAGTGTAGATGGGCTTCAGTCCCTGTATTGGGTTGAACCTTCTATCCTCGAAGTTCTGTACATGCAGCATTTTCCCTTTACTGAGGTCTTTCTTAACAAACTGCTTCTCTGGCGTATCAGGTTTTCTTCATGTATCCCCTGCTCTTTGTACCATTAAGGCTTCTATATGTTCCTGTTATTTTGTTTTGGTTTTTAATTATGGAAATAGAGCTGTTTAACAAGCCCAGTGTTCAATTACATTTGCTTTCAGGCATTTCCTGAAGAGTGAGTTTTGCCTGCAGGAGAATGTAAATGAGAATGGCTCTTAAACCTCTCACATCCTCATTTAGGGTGTTACTAAACACAGGGGGAATCATTTTACAATTCAGAATCCGTATCTTTCTAATCACCATTAGTGAAGTCTGGCCAAAATATTTAAAATCAAGCTGTATTTTTGCTCATTAGTGGTTTAAAAGAGCATGATATCTGCATTCCAAACTTGTCTTGTGCATTACAAACTGAAAGATAACTAGAATACAAGAGCTTCCTCTTCTATAGTTTTGAACTGTAATACACACAGATTTGTTGGTTAGCTGAGTAGTAGCAACTTAAAGCTTTATTTAGAACTGATATTTACACAGCACGTTGCTGGTATTGCCGTAGTTCTGCTGACCAGCTCATTGTGCAGTGGTATCACAATGTTTGGTAGTTTACTACTAGGAATAGAAACTTTTTTTATGGTGTAGGACTTTATATTTACAAGAGTTCTTCCAATGAAGTCCATCAAGCTTCAGTCCTGAGCAGGAATCTGCCGATAGTGTGATTCATCACTTGGAAAGCAGATCAAGGTTAGATGAATCATTGAAAAATAAACTACTAAACCACAGACTTAAACAAGTGAGTGCTATGTGTTGAGGCGAACTGGTGGAAAAAAATATATGGATGTAATCTTTGGCTTTTGCTAAATGGAATTCATAGTACAGACGTGTGTGAACTGCTTCATTATTGTCTGGTGTAATTGGTATAAATTTGCCAGTTGTATTGTGGAATTTGGAAGTCTGCGTGGGACAGATGCTTTGAAATATCTTGTAATACCTTTATGGGCTAATGCTGGTTTATAATAGCAATTTGGTCTTGGCAAGATTAGCGCGGGGCTTCCTCTAGCTAAGCTTGAATAATGAAATATTTAATGCAGTGACGAGTTGTGAGGTTTCTAATAATGGTCTGCGTCGATCAAGGTCAGCTTTATGCTTTGTGGGTTGTTTTTTAATGGTGATCACCATGTAAATAATGCACTAACTTGACTGTGTACCCTTAGCCCGTTTGAGCTTATATCCTACTGGAGGGCATTAAATGAAACTTCCATCTTTCTGGGCAAAGGCTGAGACTCCTAGTTAAACCATTGTAACTAATTGCTCTGTGTGTTATGTTAGGATCAGTTAAGAACACACTGTGCTATGACTTGATCTCCTTTATAAAGAAGTTAATGCTTCATAGCTCTGCTATTATGTTGTATCAGTTCAAATAAGGATTGTTCAAGGGTGAAACAGGAGAAGGGTGTGAAAATGGTCACAGTTCAGCTGAACAGTGTTTAAGTGTTCCCCGACTGGTCCAGAAAGTGGTTTTAATAAGTACAGTAAAGAAAGATTTGTGAGCAAATATTTAGTAATGGTATTTGGAAAGGAGGATAGTGCAAACCCGTTATCCTAAAAAATCACTGCCAGGTTATTTTCCCCTTTAAGAACAGAGGTTGAAAATGTGAAGTGTGCTTTTCAGATCTTTGAAAGGAATATATTTCATACAATTCCATGGTGAGCGACTTTGTGTCATAGATCTCTCTGATTTCTGTTTTAGGATGTTACAAATGCTTTTAGAAAGAAAGACAGAGATGAGGAGAATAGGCATTTAAGTCTGACTGCAGACCTGACAGACTTGTTAAGTAAACCAATTTTGTGTATTATTAGTAAAAAATCAAAATAAAACAACCAAAAGCGAACAAAAAACCACAAAAGTTTTCAGCAGACTTGTGAATTTAATCTTTTTAAAATATATACTGTACACATAAGTTAAAACAAACATGACTTTACTGAGATGTAATGATAGGATCCTAGAATGGTTTGGGTTGGAAAGAACCTTAAGATCATCCAGTTCCAACCCCTGCCATGGGCAGGGACACCTCACACTAGAGCAGGTTGCTCCAAGCCCCGTCCAACGTGGCCTTGAGCACTGCCAGGGATGGGGCAGCCACAGCTTCTCTGGGCACCCTGTGCCAGTGCCTCAGCACCCTCACA
>JANHGB010020874.1:8090-18931 GCA_026283785.1 Coracopsis vasa
ACAGAAACTGCCTCTATTTTATTTGGAGGTGTTACAGATCTAGCTGTGAGATTAAAATGACAGGATGGCATAGTTTATGACATGCAATTATCAGAAGGGTTTGAGACCTGATATATACCACAACCAAACCTGAGGTGTGCATACAAATACAAATGTCCTTTTAATATCCTAGATCAATGTATCAAAGAAAAGTTAGGCAATTAAAAGATGACTTGGCATTCTTTTGAAATGGGGGCCTACAACTGTATTTCTTTTCTCATCTGCACCCAAATATAAATATTTAAAATACTGGAGGATAATGCAAGGTCATTTGGCTCTTACGTGACTGATTTTGTTCAGTTTGTTTTTTCTTCTTTGTTATAGACTTGTACATTGTTGGAAAAAGAGTTTGGGGCATAGCATTGGTATTTTTCTTATTTCTGGTTCATCCCCAGGGCTTTGATTTATTCATTTTTAGCAACCTTTTTAATTGTTTTATCTGTATTAGGATCAGTGTGTGAAGGGTTTAGGAAAAAAAACGGACTGAATGTTGTGAAAGAAACATCTGCACCCATTGTAGGAAAAAATGGAGTGCGTGCCTATTATGGGAAGTAAAAGAATGGTAGAGATAGAAAGAATAGTGCAAAAATTAATCTGTTCAGGAACTGAACTGGATAAATTTCATTATACAGCCCAAATACATAAAGAAAAGTGAAAAGATAGTCAAAGGTGCTACAGAACATGGTTTATGAATGCTCTAGGTTGTGTAAGACATTTAAATGTTGCATATAAGGTAGGATTTTCAAATTACGTCTCATATTCATCTGATAGGTACCCACTTGAAAGGTATTTTGCCAGGAGCACCAAAGGAGGAACTATAAGTATTTGAGAATCAAATTATTTAATGCTCTATCTGCAGGGCCAGCTCAATACTGTAAATGAATCTTCAGTCTTTTGCAGGAAAAGTATCTTCACAGGAAATGGCATGTAAACTTGCATCTTCATAATATATAAATGGCTGGCAGATATACCATATCAATAGTTTTCTAAGACTCAGGAGTCTATGATACGGTCAAGGGATTTCTCTCATAATTTTTGATTCACCTCACCTCTCTCAGAATCCAGTGGCTGTGTCTTAACTAGAAGTTCATGTGCTGGAAAAAACAGTTATTTGCTGTGAACCTGTCTCCTGTTACCTTCATCTGAGGTTCCTTACCTCTTGTGCTGGAAGAAAGAGGGAACAAGTACCCCACCATTTATGATTTTACAGACTACTTTATCTTCTCTTAGGCAGCTTGCTTCCAGTCTGAGGATCCAGTCTACTTAACTGCTCCACAGGTGGAAACTATTCCATATCTTTGATCTTCTTTCTTTGTATCTTTTCTAGGTCTGCCTTGGGGAGAGGTGGAGGGAGATATGGGGTGGACAGATGGAAGAAAAAGAACTGACAATAGCTGTAGCATTTAAAATGTGGGTGTAAGGGGCTACAGTATATAACGATGGTCTCTGCTTTGCTCTTTATCCCTTCTCTAATAATTTTCAATTACTATTCTATTTGTTGTCCTAAGCATAGAGCTGATATTTTTATTCATCTATAATAATTCCAAAATCCTACTCCTGGTGTTATTAATTAGCCTAGAGCCCATCATTTCATATATAAATTTGGTGACTCATTGCTGAAATTTTATTTACTGATTTTTATCTGCAATCTTACTGCCTTAGCACTCAGCCTTATAAGGGTCTTCTGTGCCCTGAAGAGAATCCTGCAACTACCCTCTCCCTTCCCTTGGTCCTGCCATCCATAGGCAGCTCTGAGCAGCTGGGACACAGTCACTTTCTTGGGATAAAGCTATGGGTGACCGCCTACATCCTTCAGGCTCTGTGTTTCCTGCCTGATATTTCCTGGTCAAATACAAATGTTCTGTATCTTTATCATGACTAGGCAGTTGTCACAAATAATTGCAGGCAATATAAAATGTTCCAACCAGAACTTTCCCTGCATAAATTTACAGAGAAAAAAGTGAGAAGATCTTGATAGCCCTATTGCCATGCACTGTTACAGCACTCAGAACCTCAGCTTTGTTCAGACCTCAACAGTGCAATCTACAGTACTACTGGCCTGTGATTTTACATGAATTACTGCAGATCACTTCTCACGGTGTTTTAATCCTCTTTTGACTTCTACTTCTGCCTGAAACAACAGCTTCTTCACCTAGTCTCCTGAACTTGTTAAAAGATTTTACGTGACAGTAACCAGAACCTTTTAAAAAGGAAGAATAATGTTTTATTTTTTAATTTATTTTTTTAAAAAGATAACACTTACTATCCACTGCCCACCACCACTGTATCAGAATAATTGACATTTAGGACAGAAAATGCATCTGGATATACAAAGCACTTCTTATTAAGTTGTCTACACTGAAATTATAAACTTCCTAATTAGGTTATTCCATTCCATGTCTTTTTATGGCTTCCTACTCTGTAGTATTTTTATGAATAGCTCATGCTGTGGTGTACTTATTAATATGTTTCTGCAACCTAAATAGCATAATTATCTTGAAGGTTCAATTAAAAAGTTACCTAGTAGGAGACAGGGTTCCGAAGTACTGAGTCTGGGAAAGACACCTATACTGTTCTCACAGTCTTTCATCCCAGACATAATTCAATCAGTCTTTCTCCCAAATAAAATGTAGCTTTTCATCCCTGTGAAGGAATGAGAGAGGTCATAGAGACCTGTGAAGACCATACATAATGATGTCTATTTTTACCTCCACTTTTCTTTAAAGATACAATTACATTTGTAGTACACTCACATTGCAGACACTCTGTATGTAGTCTTACAGACAAGACAGAAAAAGAAATTAGTTTCATTGCAGTTCATTGTTAATCGAAAAAAAATATTTTTCTGTTTCAGGTGCATTAATCAAGCCTTTACAAGTACATTAGAAGCAAGATGAAATTAATTAACATTTAATTTCTTACACGTGTTTCACTTTGGAAATTTGTAAATAGGTACCACCACGTTCTTAGAATATGTCAGTATTTTTTTGACAGATGTAAATCTCTAATTTAATATTCTTAAGCCCCACATATAATTTCCAAGGACAGTAATTGTGAACAGTGTCAGGGTTTTATTAGTAGTCTGCTTTTCTTCTAGTGAAGTATTAACAATAGTTATTGTTAAATTGAGCCTTCAAAGCTATAATATTCTCCATTAATGCTTGTAAATGAATTGCACTAAAGAAAGAACAGAAATAATGGCAGTAGAATTTACTGAAAAAACTTGGCCAGCCTCTCTGGGGCTGTGCTAGAGGACTTAGTCTTGTGTACATGGGAAACTCCCCACATGAAAAAGTATTTTATAGCTGCCAAGTCTTTGCTTCTCACACAGCAGGCAGCTTGAAGAAGACAATGAAGCCATAAATGAACTAGCACATGGAGCAGTAATTTCATGTTCAGTTCTACCAAGTAGGAGTGTGTGCCTCTTGAGAGATGCAGTGTTCCTCTCTCCCACAGATAGTCAGCTGTGGCCCAGCATGGCAAATATCCCAGAGTGGGAGAGCTTCAGAGTTGTCTGTGAGGCCAGAGAAACCAGGGGGAGTTCTCATAGAAGCAGGTGCTTGCAGAATGCAAGCATTAGCTACAGCACAATGAGGGAGGCAAGCAATGTGATCTTGCTGCAGTAGGTGTGTAATTAATGATCACAGTGTTGTAGTAAATGGAGAGTTATTTTATTTACTTAGTTGAATCCATTTATAAGACGCATATTGCACAATTATTTAGAAAGTAGTGTTTTAAATGATACTTGGGTTAGAAAGCTAATCTTTAGAATAATAAAAATATGCATCTATCCACAGCTTTTCGCAAAAATATTTTTATTCAGTATTAGTCTATCTTCATATGATTTTTTTTTTTGTGAAAGTAAGTCTTGGACCACCCAGCTTTTTTCTCTGTTAAACATTGGTTTGAGTGTGTATAGAGTAGTTCCTGGGCCTCTTTCGAAATAATATAAACTTTTTCCTTAAAAGATCTGAAAATGGGCATAATTTAAGATCACAAGGTATTTTCCCCATTAAAATGTTCCCAAGATTAGATCACCATTTGGCAAAATAAACAAAATTTAATTCTTTGGCTCTTTTTATAGTGAATTCACTACAGATTAATTTCAGGTTGGGGCACGGTTTACTGGTGAGAGTGATAGATTTCAAGAGTGGCTTTGGCTGTTTTGAAACTGCACACAGTGTCAGTAGAGATTTTGTATGCTTTGAACTGAATTTAATGGGGTTTTATACTATTCTGTTATACTGATAGGATAAAATAAGGCAAGAAGTTTCATGTCTTTCATATCCTACCTTACCTCCTGACTTAGCTTTTGCCCTTTGTTTCTGTGCCCAGGCAGCCTCTCTGAAATGCAGGCACCAATTTTGCAGTCAGGTCAGCATCATCCCTCCTCTTACTTTCACTACAGATTGTATCACAGGAGCCCTAAAAATCTGCATGCAAAAGTGAGTCAGGTCTTGACATACTTTTACCTGTATTTACACTTTGTTATGTTTACATTTGTTTACACAAATTCACATATATACATTTTATATATTTTTTTATTGATTCGGAGAAATCTCCTGGAACTTGCCAACAAAGTTTTAGTTGACAATCAGGTATTTTTTATTGCGGCGCCGGGAGACACGGAGGATAGCTCCTCCTAGTGTGTCTCTCCCGAGCATCAATCAGGCTGTGATTATATTGCCCTTAAACATACATATGCATTGAGTTACTTATACATTACATCATAAAACATTGCACCATGCCTTCATCACTTCGTTTTAGGATCGTCGTCATGTCAGTAACCACCAGGCCAGTTCTGGCCAATTCTTGCGCAATGCTTATCTTAGCCATTTTCTTACCTGCTAACAAAGCCTAATGTCCTTGAAGTTACTCATTTACAACCCCATTCTTCAATATACATTTGTGCGCTTGACTAGCAAGCAACACATTGCTACCTTTTCAAGCTGCATTATGTGGCAGTTTCAAACTGCAGATCAAATACCAGTCTGAATACAGTGACAGCTTCACAGGCATGCTGTCTTGATTTTTATTTTTAGAAGTATATGTCTAAGATACAATTATGGAGCTATAGCAGTACAATATATCATATTATGCTTAACTATCCACTCATTATAGAAATATTAAGAAAAGCTGTAACATAAGAACCATAACTGGCAGTATCTAAAGCACAGTAAGTATAAAGAAAGGGTTGGAAATTTCTCTTGCAGTAAACATGTCATAACAAATTCTTTTTGGGATGTAAACTGTTGTCTAGAATTACAAACTTCAGAAATTGAATTGCTATCACTGCACAACTGTAGAAACAGCCTGATAATGTAGATGACTAAAACTTTGTGTGCAACTTACTCCTTCCACATCCTTGTACATGTTGTACAGTTCAACATCAAAAACCAATGGTCTGTACGCCAAACAGCAAACATCTCAGCTGTTGCAAAGAGAGGAACATTCAGATACCTTCAGAAAGCTGGGCCATTGGTGTAATGGAAGTGAAGATTTAAGCTGTGGCTGAAGTCCACAGCTATTTTCCTACTGCAGTGAGAAGATAACCTTAATTGTTTATTCTACACCCATACAATAACAAAATGAAGCAATATCATCTCCTTTTGTGAGATTCATGCCTACCAGCATCAGTTTGCTATGTTTGTATTTTCTAATGTCTTTGCATTTGTACCCGCGAATAACATAATAAAAATAAACATTAAAATACATGACACAAAATACCAGGCTAAATTATCACAACAAAATGAAATTAAAAGCCATTGACACACAATACTAAAGAACATGAGTCATTTAAGGCCTACAGGGGAACAAAAGGGAGGTGATCTGCCTTTGTTGTCTTTTGTTTACTCTAATGTTCTAGAAGTCCCAGGCATAATGAAGGGACCTGCTTTTGGCTAGCTCTGCAAGACCTAATGATATTGTAGATGCACTGTGAAGAGTTTTCAAGACAAGGTAGGCAGGAACTGTGGCAGTGATTTGTGAGTGTGCTGCAGCAGCAGACCAATATGGACCAGTGTGATGACAGCAGGGTCACTTTCTCAGCTGTAAAATATTCCAGGTTTTAGTTGTAAAGGCAAACAACTCGGACAAAGCTTTCTGAGAGGTGCTTTCTTCCCTTCCAGGGTGGAGAAAAAACCTCATTCTGGAAAGATATCTACCTGCAGCATTTGAATTTTGATCTCTATTCAACCTTTCAAACACCATCTCCTCACGACAGCACAAAAGACCTGCTGCAGCTAGTATCAAAAGGTAACATGCTTTGCTAAGCATTATATTATAATTTATTTATTTATTTATGACAGTGCAAAAGTGTCCATGGAGTACAGGATAAAAATGGCTGTAGTCTACTGATGAAAAGATGCATCTTTCTTTATGGATGACTTATTTCTAATAAAACGCATTCAATTTTGGTCCTTAAATGTGACCTCTGCCTTCCCCTCTCACCCTCCCCAAACCAAGAGGCCTTTTTGAATTATCTAAAACCTTGTTTTCAAAAATAATTTCTTTGGGTGGGTTCTGGGACTTATGAGAGATGCATTGGTGAAGACTGGAGGAAATGCACTTACATCGAGCTTCATCAAAAGTACTGATGGGGAGCCACTAACTGGTTTGTGAGGTCATTGGATGACAGTGATTGAAAGGAGCATGACTAGATATCCACGTTTTTAAAAAGATTTTATCTATCATTACAAATGATCTATAAACTAGGAGAAATCATTTAATCCATCACTGATGTATTAAATGATGTATCACTGGTGACTATTGTAAGTGCGCAGTCATTAAATTTGTCTGTAACAGTTCATAGAAATCTCAGAAAATGTCAAGAAAAGGCCTCGTCAAGAAAAAAGGAGAGAACAGAATTTCAGTGCTGAATGTCAGTTTACAACAGCTTGCTGCCTAGGAAAGTAAGAATATTTTTCTTGAGTAACCCTGCAAACAAGGACATTTGAGTAGTTATTCATTAATATAACTATTAGTTAAAATTTAACAAGTCAGCCCATGTATGCTGCGTGACATTTGATAGCAATAGCACTTGAAATATTTACTTATTGTTTCCTTACCATTAATAATGAAATACCTAAGTTCCCTTTTGCTTTTCCCTTCTGTTAAACAAAGCACATCCATTCATAGATTTAAATGGGCCACATTTTCTGTCATGAGCTACCAGAAATTTCAGCTATTTTTATATGGTGCAACTTACCCTAATGTTAGAGTGAAATTATGCAGTTGTGGATTTGCTTCTCATTTTCTTCAGTGCAAGTTTCATATGATTTATTTCATAAGCTTGCTGTTTTCTGTCTCATAATCCAAAAGATTGCATCAGAGAACAGTTGATAGGAAGCTGGGTTTGGTCACACCATGGGGTGTGTTTTTGCAGAGTATATATGTATGTGCTTGAGCAGGTTCTGGAATGTGGGATCATGTTTCTAAATACAGACATTCAAGTATTGGGTGTCAAAGTAGAAGTGGCCTAGTTGACAGTATTGTGAAGTTTTGCAGTATTGCAGCTTCACTGAAGTAAGCAGTTAAACCCTGACATCACTGAGCTTTCTAGTAAAGGACTCAAGCTCTCAGCTGTTAAATTGGAGAGGAAATTATGGTTGGTGAACATCAAATAGAGGAGAAAATACAGGTCGAGTGTACAGGTCAGGTACACATCCCTCTTCTACCCTACATGATAAAGAGGAGGCAGCAGAACGGGAATACAACCTCATCGGATGCAACAACATCCCATTAGTGTGAGGCTATGGCACCATCTGTGGGTGAGATTCTTGTCCAAACCACCTATCCGACTCTCCCCTTCTGATAGTTCTGCACAAGAAATCCCCATCCCCAGTCCCTTGCTCCATAATCACCCTGCTCTGCAGTCAGTGAGAAATGCTATGTTGCCTCCTCACGAGTACCTGCTGCCTCAATGGGGAGGTCATCTTTCTTTCTGCTCTACAGGACCCTGGCCACGTTTGAGATCCTTTCCTCAGAAGTAGCTGTGACCAGCTGCCCACCTGCACTTCAGGTGGGCTGCACGGCACACGAGTCCTCACGTGGGTCTACTTGCACCTTCAGGCAGGACCTGCTGTTTGGGGGCAGGACTTGGAAGCCACCAGGGAGGGAGAGAAAGCTGACAATTTCTCCTGGTGAAGATCCCTAGGGTGTTCTGATGAGAGGCTGAAAGACAAGCTCTTTCTGAAATGTTTTTTTCCCTTCTCACAGGCCTGTGGTGTGGTGAGACATCTGTCTCAGACCAGAAGAATTAGGGAAAGGGACATGTACACCCTGAGAGTGACTTTTGGACATGGTCACACAAGCTGCTGGGGGCAACAGCCCTGCAAAGCCTGTTACTTCTATTCCTTGGCACTCACAACAGGGGTAACACTGGCCTTGATACTTTTTAAGTGGGGTGAAGCAGCAGTGGGAAGGTGCTTAGGACCTGAAATGTTGTCAAACATGGATTCTATCTTGCTCTCACAACACACGTGGCAGGTCTGAGCCTGATGCACAACTTCGCGCAGCCACTCTGGCAGCTGTCCCGCTGCCACACAGCGGCCAGTATTTCTGCCTGGTATCAGTGAAGTGTATGGGAGAAGGGAGCTCCTACCCTGGTTGCCTCCACAATATCGCCATGGCATGGGCAAGGGGCTGTCACACAAGCTGGAAGAGCTTAATGGACTTACAGATAACACGTTTTAAAAATTATTTTATTACTATTTTTTCCCCATCCAGCATTCTTTGGGAGCCCTGAAGCAAGGCGGAGAAGGCACCTGGTGTCAAAGCAGCCCCTGAGGAGGCACGATGGCTTTCCAGTGTGATAAACACATAAATGTGTTGGCTTTCGCAAATCATAGGTGTTGCTATGTGGATATAACTGTATGAGTTTGCAATAACAGAAAAAAAAGCTCGCTAAAGACACAAGATTAGACTACAAGTTGAAAATGGCCAGAACTCTTGAGCAAAATGGAGTCACATAGCAAAAGAATTTGTAACGGTAAAAGAAAAGGGGGGAGGGGGCTTGATATGAGAAAAGCTAGTGCCTGGAAAACATAGGGTTAAGGTGCTTTTAGCCTAACTTAGGTTGAAGATAAAGAACAATGTTTGGGTTGTAAGTCTGGAATTTAGTGGCCCCACTAAATATGAGTAAATTGTTTCACACCATCCTTCTACTTATCAGTTAGTTTAGAGACAGTGCCTCCCAAACATCTGCTAACTTTCGATACTCCTTGTCTGCCCATCCTGCAATAAATTTTGCATGAAGGTTACACTGTTCTAAATCTTTGCCAGCTATCAGAAAAATTACATGTACGGCTGGTTTCAGCTAATTTTGTGATCACTGAGGCATCCAACTGTGCCAAAGGTGAAAAGTACACTGTGAGGAAGACTGCTTACTTCATCCTCAAGACCCCTACCCACAATCACCGGAGAGCAGTGCGCAGACACCAAGAGGAGGAGACTTATGATAATAAGTTCCTAGAGCTTGTTATAATATTCCCCGCCTATATGCGGGAATTATGTATATTACTAATGTGATAGTGAAAGTATATAAACCTGTAACAAATGCTAATTAGTTGCGCCTCTGGCTACGGTCACGCGCCCAGCGCTGTTGAAAACAAGCTTTATTGACTTTCTCCCTCAATAAAACCTTGTTATCTCTATTAGAGGAGTGAGTTCATATTTCACGCTCGCCACCCTCCGACCAATACCCAGTCCAACCCGAGCAGCAATCTGGGTCTTGGGGAAAATCTCTTGGTGGTCCTCCTACACTGTCTTTTAACCCTAGACAAGACGCAAACTCGACCCTGCTTAACTTTAGAGATCAGACAATATAGGGTGTTCTCAGGGTGGTATGACCGTGGGTAAAACACACACTGTATTGTGTGGCAATGTTGTCTATTGTGCTGATCCCCAGCACAAGCAGCAGTCAGGTTTCAAGTGTATTCAAAGACCATCCAAAACCTTTAGAACTCTCAAATGATGCTGTAAATAGCCTGGTAGGGGAGCGGGGAGTGTAAGGGAATGTCTCCTTCATAAGTTGACCCCCCAAGGAGGAAAAAAAAGATGTGTAATTGCTAAAAAATTCCATTCCATGCCACCCAAAGTAGATAGGTGATGACCACACTGGGAACGCATGCCAAACCAGTTTCATGATCAATGACTCTATTGTATTACAAGTCATTACCATGAAGGATGGCTTTGCTCTGGTAACATTTCCAGAAGCAGCACTCTGAAAGACTGCTATCTGGATGCTCCTCATCTCTTTTCAGCAAGGGAATTTTTTGCTTAAGTCATCTATGCAGAATTCGGTAGCAGCACACTGCGTGCTGGCCATTGGTAACCCCTCTTTACCATTGCCATAGCTTCAGAAAGCAGACAGCCATGGGGAAATGTTACTTGTCTATTGAATGATAGCGGAGTGATTACAGGAAAACCCTTTGGAAGATTTTTAACTTGGGAGGATACTTGTGCCTGGCCTGAAGCAAATCATAGAATCATAGAATAGTTAGGGTTGGAAAGGACCTTAAGATCATCTAGTTCCAACCCCCCGGCCATGGGCAGGGACGCCTCACAATAAACCTATCACCCAAGGCTCTGTCCAACCTGGCCTTGAGCACTGCCAGGGATGAAGCATTCACAACTTCCCTGGGCAACCCACACCAGTGCCTCACCACCCTAACAGTAAAGGACTTCTTCCTTATATCCAATCTAAACTTCCCCTGTTTAAGTTTGAACCCGTTACCCCTTGTCCCATCACTACAGTCCCTAATGAAGAGTCCCTCCCCAGCATCCCTATAGGCCCCCTTCAG
>JANHGB010020876.1:0-18538 GCA_026283785.1 Coracopsis vasa
ATGATTCCAGATCCAGGGGACTATTCGCCCACATGCCATTATCATCCTCCCAAACACCAGCGGAATGGAGCTTTTACTCACCTACGAAGATGAAGGCATCTACATTGATATATATGGGCATTTCACAAAGGAGACTGTTTTACAGTGGGGAGAAATGCCAGCATCTGTAGGTATGTATGAAAAATAGCACTTTATTAAATGTAAGATTCTGCTGCATGAAGCCTGACTTCTTTGTGAGGTCTGTATCCATATGAAAGTGGTTGTGTGGCACATAAAGCAACTTCTGAGCAAACTGAATATGTAAACAGATCTATATACGTTTGTGTAAAGATAGCCAATGATTGCAGTAGAGTCTTCATATTTGGATCAGTCTGTATTCCTGTCACCCTGTTTATTGCCTCATACCTTAACTATATAGCCAAACTTCACTGAGGATGCAGCTTACCACCAGTTTTCAGAGAGATAATTATGTTCATTACAGAGGGGAAAAAGATGCTCTCAATTCCTACTTTGATTGTTCATTGCCTATAGCATTTTATATAAAAATTCACAACTGTAGAGAGGTCAGTTAGTGAAGAGGTCTATAACTGCTGTCAAATGGCCCCTTAATTTTATCACTTTAAATTCACAGTGCTGCCAGCCCAGGTATTTCTAATAGATTCTCAATCTCTCCATTCTTGCAGTTGGCTTTGTAGGAGGAGATTCTGATTGTATTGCAGCCAAGACAGCTGTTTGTTTCACCTCCCCCAGAGGGCTTCAAGTTAACAGTGTGAGGAAAACAAAGAACAACAAAAGCAGAGTTTTGGGTTTATTATTTGTTGCTTTTAATTTCTTTTCTGGCTCACTTCTGTTCTTCTGCATCTTAAACCAAACATCCCGACAAACAAAGAAAGCCCAAGACACTTAGGTTGTACAAAAGCATATTATTAGCTTGGCAGACACTGAAAAATAGAGGACGTTCACCTTTCTCCTCTGGCTTCTGGCTGCTTTAGGAAAAGTCCATTAAAACCGGGAGAGTAACACCCTTGAGTAAATGCCAGGTTTGACATTTGTAGAGGCCTTTCAACAGTACTGAGGGCAAGAAGCCCACCTCTGGAACACAAATCGCAACAACTTTTCTGCACTGTTTCAATAAAATTGAGCAACAAAACTGCTACTATGTCAAAAAACAGGTATAAGGTTACGAGCTAATTATGTAGTGCTCCCTTCCCTTCACTGAATCATCCTATCTCCAATTTTCAGCCCATATTCGGAGCTACAGGGCATAATTAAAATGTATCAAGTCAATTCTCCATTTTTCATAGGAGTATCCAGTGGTCTTTGATATGTTGAAATGTTACATCCCCTCTGAATTAATGTTAGAAACACCATAAGAAACAATCAGTAATCAAAAAGCAATTAGCCAGGGTAGAAAGAGTTCTGATAACTGGAAGCTGCCCTGACAAATGCTAGGTGAAGGAGATGGAAGCTTTCAAGAAGCATGTCGTTGTGGCACATGCTTCCTTGCTACTAAAAGTAGCAAGCTTACTATATGCTATTGTTCTCACAATATGCTATGTCCAAAAGAGTCACCGTTAGGAGTTAGTGTGGACTTTCTTACACCTTGCTTTAGAAAGGATGTTATTTCAAGAAGGGTTGCACAGATCTATGACTGTGGAAATTCTCTGTTTGTGTCAGTGGGCACTGATTGATCTCAAAGCTTTTTCACTTAATCTAGAGAAGAGTTTGCAGGAATGGCTCAGAAGTGACCAGAGAGAGTTTAAGTCCTGCCTAATGTTGCTGAAAGTACTGAATCATCAAACCCACAAAGATGACAGGTTTGTAAAGCATTCTTGTAGCGTGGAAATCACACTGCCTTAACTTCAGTACAAATTTCCTTGCACATAACCAGCTGGCATTGACATGAATAAAGATTCACCACTTTGGACCAGCTGATCTTTTGTGCCAGTTAATTAATTTAAAACATCCTTCAGTATACATCTAGCTAGGCACGATATTCCCCATTTCCCAAGGTTGATTACATCTTAATAGAAGAAATGACATTTGGACATTTGCCTTTTTACATGCTCATGCAGCTATTTCTCCTGTTCTTCAGCACACCACTATGATAATCATTTGCATGGAAAACTATCAGTATGAATCAGAGCAGTTGCCTTTTTGTTACAGTATTTTAAGGCAGTTAAAAAGGAAGAGGATGCAGAAGATGCTTCTGAGGGTGGCACCCCTGTCTGGTGAATTTTACCATAGAAGAGTTAGGAGTCTTGTCTATGTGAACAATTTAGATTTTCTCTGTACTGGGCACCACCAGATGGGAAGGTAGTGCCCATCAAGGCAGAGGATAGGTGTAATGAAACGTCTGCTGAGGAAGCAGAAGGTCAGTTAGATGACATGTTTTGGATGGTAGTGTTAGAGCTCAGTATACAGAACTTTGCACAACTTCTCCCAGTGCTCAGAACGCAAGACTGTAGGTTTTATCTGGTGTTTCTCTTCACCCGTCTGTCTCTCTCATTCCTTATACTTCTGCAGATTCCACAGCTGGAGCAAGGCAGTCTTCAAATAGCCCCTCTCAGTTATCATTTGAACGTTTTCCACTATATTAGTTTGAGAACTCTTGCGTTCCTGCTGCAGCGCTTCTGGTATCTCAGAAATTGATTTCTTCGGAACAGAAATTATCGATCTTTGTGGTACAAGATTAGTTTAACTTCTGATTGGAATTATACTTCCATTAAAAACAAATTAACCCAACCTGTAACTCAACACACAACTCAAACTTTAAACAAAGATCTCTGTTAACTATTTTATTATTGGTTCCCACTACCTCCTATTAATTTTCTTGATCCTTTGAAATTCTTGGCTCCAGACAAAAGCATTAACTATTCTGAGAGAAGACTGAATAACTGTGTAACATGTATGGCCAAACTTAGGGGGAACTTGAAAGTTTCGTAAGAGATCTGGTTTTCCTGGAATTTCCAGGCCCATTTCAGACCTTCTAAAGTCTGTGTGACCTTACCTCAAAATTTTCCCTTTGTGTCGAGATAGAGAGATCTTGTGTTGACCTCAGGGTGCTCTGTAGTCGTCCTTTGCTTGTTTCTTGATTTCTTTAAACAATTATTTTGATAAAAAACTTTTGTAGTTGGTGAGAATAATAAAATAAAAAATAGTTTGTATTATAATTGATGGGTTCAGGGCAGGGAATCTAAATATAGCTCACTCTCGTAGTTTTTAAGTTGAGACCTCTGTAACCAATCTGTTAATAAGAAACTGGAGAGAGGAAACTAAGATCCTGTGGGAAATTACAATTGTCAAAGTACTCTATGTTTAATCTGAAAGATATTTCACATATGTAGGGCTAAATACAAATATAGCTGTAGTAGTTTCTTTCTACAAAACAAGATTAAAAAAGGGTTTAAGACATATTAAGTAAATAAGATTTGAGAGCACTTTTGGCCCTTTGTGTGAATAATGAATTATTTACAGTGTGTAGTCTTAGAGGGTTGGCACAAAAGTGGGTATTCCAAGAGTGGGGAAACAGTAAGGATCAAAGACCTTATTTCCTTTGTCATGTATGCATTAGAAGCAAAAAGGATGTTATGTAGAAAAACAGGCAGCATTATCAAAAGGTGGTTGAATTACTGCCTCAGTGCTCTATCACCAGCTCTTGAAGCAGATACATTTCTGGCTTGGGTTACTGGTTCTACTGGAATAATTGCAAAGGAGTGAGCAAAAACTGGGAGCAGAGAAGCTTTGAACAGAGATGCACAGAAACATACATGTTTAGGGAAAAAAAAAAACAAAACAACCAAGGTTTAGACATAAATTCACTCCTACTTGCTTGGGGTGGTTAGAGAGCTGTACGTATCTGCCCTTTGTCCAGTGCAATTTAAGCAAAACATACAGCAGGAGAACATCTGGCTTCCCTGGCCGATTTCTTAATTTGTCCATTTGTGACTTTATTCAGCCTTAGGTTTTTTCCTTCTTGACTTTTGACTGTCTAGCCTCTCTCATTTAGTAAAAGTTCTCCACAGCTGTGACTGGAAGAAAAAAAATAGCCACCTCCATCCAGGTAACACAAGTAATAGCAGCAGAACAACAGAATTGCACAAGAGAAGTTACCGACTCTTTCCTCAGTTTTCCTTGCTTAACTTTGGAGACAGTAAGTTTTAAAGCATGGGCAACAGTCACAAGTATACACAAGCAGTTAATCAATCCCTAATAAGTGATCAGCAGTATCACTGGAGACCTCAAGGCTGAGTTTCAGTGGGAACAAGCTTTGCTATATCCCAGGACATGGTTGGTATCTCTGTGAGTTATTTCCATTCCTAGTCCTCAACATTAATGTCTCCCTTCCATAAAGCAGGGAACCAATAAAAGTCATGAATTCATAGAGCACACTGGGTTTGACTGAAGAGCCAAAGGAGGGGTTCCGTAGAAGTGTGTGCTCTTAATTTTAGGATGTGTGTTTTACTGTCAGCAAAGTCACCACTGGATACTCTCTTTTGAATGTTCATGCCCACCTGCATACCTGCCCAAAGCAATTTTCTCAAACATGTAGACAAAAGCATAATTCAGTAGCTTTTTTTTGCATTGAATTTCACCTGTGTGCATTCTCACTCTCCAAAAAAGAATTCAGTAAAGCAGCATGCGCTCTTACCCTGTGAAATGGAGCATGGTATCAAAGAACAACTTGGACATGCAGCAGTGGGTCAGGATCTTTCAACTCATGGTCCGTTTTTTCATTCTGAACTTCTTGGTTTATCTGCAATCAGTTGCCTGGGGAATTTTTGGAGTCTCCATCACAGAATCATAGAATAGTTAGGGTTGGAAAGGACCTCAAGATCATCCAGTTCCAACCCCCCTCTCACAGGCAGGGACACCCCGCACCAAACCATGTCACCCAAGACTCCACTAGAGGTCTTTAAGGTCAGGTTAGAGAAATAGCTGTGAGAAGCGATGCCGATACGGCACAGATGGCAGAGAAGGTGTATTACGGTCCTTTCCTTTTCTGTAACACTAATCAGGAAACCCCAGATTTTATGATATTTTGCTAAAAGCTGGCCTGATTCTGCTCTCATGCAGAGATCAGTCAATTGGGAATAACTACTTAGGGCAGTGAGCTGAATTTAGCATGAGATCAGAAAAGGGACTTTTGAAGGGAAACATTTTAAAAAAGAAAAGAAAGGTTAAGAAGGGAAGTGATATTGCAGTAGTACCCATGTTCTGTGGTACCAAGTGCGCTTGCCTTATTCAGGCTGGTGTTGCAAGACCAAGATCATTAAGTCATGTCAGTGACGCTTCACAGAAGTTAACTGATCCAGTATGGCTCAGTAATTTCTTTCACCTTTCCTATCTCCCTCAACAATTTCCCCTTGAATCAGTGACTTCCTTGTATGTAGACTCTACTCAATGTTAATACACAGCATAAACAGGAAATGCTGTCTCACTCCAAGTTCAGAGTGTTGCTAATGCTTTCACAATGTTAAGAAACTAATTTTGAGCTCACTTTGCTATACTAACTTCATGGCATACGTCCTTTGATGTTCAAAGAGTAATGCTGGTGTAAATGGTGTAACAAGAACTAGAGCTCATGCACAAGTGTAGGTCTTTTAAGATATGGAGTAATCTGGGTGAAGCAGGGGAGCTTCAGGTAACTCTGAGTAACTTTGTTCCAGTATATTAAGCAGTATTGGTAAATCCGTCTGAGTCAGTATACGCCTTTCCTGCTGAGCTATTGTCCAAAGGACCAGAGTAGCTGTCTGAAGTCTAGGGTTGTTGGAAACCAGTACAATCTTGTATTGCATGTAATATAAACACCCTTATATGTTGCCAGCTGGAAGCATAGAACGTTTTTAACTAAAGCTTGTTGAAGTGGAAAATGGACTCAAAATATGTACTTCTTAAGTTGCTCACAGAATAGGAACTTTTGTTCCAGAATAAGCCAACTTTATTCTGAGTATCTAATCTGCTTTCATTTCACATGAAACACTTGTAAATGCTCCCACATGGGAAAATTATGATGACTCAGTACTGACCTTTGAATTCACAGCCTGCTGTCCTCCAAATTAATTTCCATGTATAGATATATTCTCATAACTGACAACCCTACATATGGTATAATGGGGCCTTTATTGGCAAGTTATTCCACAGATGTAATTTGAGAAAGAACCTTTTGATTCTGCTACAAGAATGAGTTTTTATGTTACTTGTATTTCACCTGAAATTTGCCACTGTCATTTGACAATTTCTCAGTATATTGGCTGGCCAGCAGAACATCAGTGGCCAAACTTGGTGTATCTATTTTATTATGTTCCTATTGTAATACTGCTGGGAGAACTGGAGTTATGGATCCAGGCTCTCTATCCTGGATGACCTAGAGGTTGCAACAGAGCCTAATTAAGCTGTTTCTTAGAGCTGCAAGGATGCTATCAAGTTGAAATCTGCCAAAGGCATATAAACAGCTGATACAGACATAGCATATCGACAACTTGAGTGCAGATTTCACATAGTGGAAAAAATAAGGAGACTTATAAGTGGATTAGGTCTTTGCTGCTGGACCTCTATGACCTATGTACTCCACAGTGTAACCATAGAATGCTTTCATGTTGTTTATATATACGCACCTGCCTCGCTGTCCCAGCCCAGAACCATAGTGTGCCTGCCTCTGGTGTGTTCAAAAGCAAAGTTTGAAAAGGTTAATGTGGTGTCAGTTGTAACACAAACCAGCAAGTGTCTGAGAACTGTATCATTTTTATCTTTTTCACTTTGTGTGGTCTGGGCCTACCTTCATAGGTACTAACTGCAGTGTGGGTGCTGCCCTAGTGCTCGTCATGCTGCTGTGCTTAGGAATGTTCATGACAGTCTTCCTTGCAGCCTAGAGCAGCAGTGTCCTGTTACACAGCCTAGGAACTGAAGCATAAAGAAAAAAGATTTTTAGAAAATATCCCCTCCCCTTCTCGTCTCCCACTTACCCTCAGTTGCTCACTGTTCTGCTTTTCAAACTGGATGGTTTCTTCCTCTTTCCACATAACTGAGATACTGGAAAAAAACTGTTGCTCTCAGCTCTAGTGGCATTAACAACTGAAATGAAAGTATACTAAACAGATTCAGGGGAAATTTATAGACTTTGAGGGACATAAAATATAATACTGTAACCAAACCACACATTTCCAAAAAGGTACAATTCTCATACACTTGTTATGACAAGAATTACAGAGCAAGGGTTCCAATTTAATATTAAACCAACACTGTCTAGAAGAAGGATACACAATCACTCAGGCATATTGACTTTATTTTCTGCTGTTGTTCTAAAGTTAGGCTTCTAAGGGCTGTTGCTTCCTCTATCAGCGTGTACTGAAAGTTTAATTTTTAGACAAAAACCTAAATGGAAGGTTTTGAGGAACAGACATTGCTCACACTAATAATGTGGGGCAGGCAAGCACTGTCCATTGAAGCTAAAAACCAGTTAAATGCACACATTCCCTCTACATCATTTCAGTGTGCCAGAATTCTCAGACTAATAAGTGACAGTTCATAGTTGAGCAAGAAGAACCATTTCTGAGCATTGACTATCAGTAGGGCATAACTAATGTGTTTTTACCCTAGAAGCCCATGCACTAATTCGAGGGCTTTCATTGAAACTGTGGCAAATTTGGAATCTGTGGTGTTAACTCCTTCATCACTATTCCAATTTTTCATCTAATTTTCAGATTTGAAAGAGTTACATAGTAAGCTTCCATGGTGCTGGAGTATCTTTTGGTTTTGAAGATGTTGCTCGTAACTAGTGATGGGAAGACAGTAGCTAGGGACACCAAATTAATCATGTTATAGTCTCAGATTCAGAAGAATTTTAGGTTTCAGACTAAACTGAACTCCATAGTAAATACAAACCAAACTTCCTAATGAGAGGTTATAGAAAATTCTGAGTCAAGACTTTTCTTGAACATGTACTTGCAAGGATGCGAGATAAAAATGGGCACAAGTTGCACCAAAACAATGCAAATTATGTGTTAGGCAAAATTTTTTAACCTTGAAAGTAGTGATGGATTGCAGCAGGGCTCTGAGCAGCTACGAAACATGCCAGAACATGTCTGGGCAAGGTCCTGAGTAATCCTGTCTAATCTGGCCCTGCTTTGTGGGTGGGGCTTAAACACGATGCTCTTCAGAGGTTTCCTCCAAACTTTCCTGATCATAAAATATACAATAGTAGCATACTTAACAGTTATGTCTAGAGTCCAAAGTAAGTCTGAGATGACAAACTGAAATTTACTTACTGTTCCCAAGGCTTTTTGTGTAAACTTAAGTAATTCAGAGCATATATTGAAGAGAAATGCTTCAGATCCATGTTAGCATAAATGAGGCAAGAATCAGTGTCGGCTGTTGAACAGTATCAGTTCTTTTTACTGTTTTTGTTGTTTGTTTGGTTTAGCTTACCTTCAGTCTAATCAGGTCATGGGCTGGGGAGAGAAGGCAATTGAACTACGCTCTGTGGAAACCGGAAATCTGGAAGGAGTATTTATGCACAAGAAAGCACAGAAGCTGAAGTTTTTATGTGAAAGAAATGACAAGGTACAGAGATAACTACAGTGTGGTGCTTTAGAAAAAAAGGAGTAATAGTCGACTATGACACTAAGGCCATTTAATTTTTGTAACTTTATTATTACATTGGTTATTTCCTACCTTGGTGCAACTTCTCCATTCAAAGCAAATGTAGTCACTGACACCTCACCCCCCCCCCACCTCCCAACAACACCACTCACTATGGATATCGTACACTTTCACACCATCCAACTCCGTTAATAACTCCTGTTCCACTCAGCCTTAACTGGTATCTGAGGTGGTAACAACCACAGACATGACTAACTGGCCAGACTCCACCACATCAGGGGCAGTGGGGAGGGCTCTGAGCCAGCCCTGATAATGCCCAACTACAGGACTGCCTCTCCTGGGCAACTGGAATTACAGGTAATACAGAGCAGCCATCATGTTAAAAAAGCCCCAGTGCTCTAATATTTGAGACACTGCAGGCACTGGAGTATGAATTATCAAGTAGGATTTCTTGCATATAGCAGTTCTTGGTAAACGTTCTGTGAAACCTGCTTGATCCCACTGACAAATTTAGAAAACTGGGGCCCCCAAACTGTTTAATTATTTGTTAATGTTCTCATGTGTCTTTCCAAATAGGAAAAAGAAATATACCAAAATATATATCCCAGTTGTACCGAGAGCACAGTTTCACTTTAAAAAGTTTCTCATGGGATTAAAATTGAACTGTGATATATATGTATATCCTTTAATTTGGGGCTGTGGCATTCTCTCACATCTCCTGTATGAGAATATTTGTACCCATAAACGTAAGCTGGCAGTAACATATCTCCTTTTTTTTTTTCTCCTCTCTCAAGGTGTTCTTTGCATCTGTGCAGTCAGGAGGCAGCAGTCAAATATACTTTATGACTCTTGGTCAAAATGTGCTATTCAACTGGTAAATCACATCAAAATGAAGGATGCTTTGAAACTCCTTGTAGGTAGCAGTGTAAAATGCTTGGAGGTAACATACGTTAATTTGCACTTTTTACGTACAGCAATTTTGTCATTATTAACTTGTCAAAATTCATATTCTTTCAGTTTGGAAAGAATTCCATTTTCACGTCAAAGTACTGCAAACATGTTTAGTTTGTCTTCTAAAATATGTTGCAAACCAAGACTGTATTTGCAGTGTTAGGAGAAATCTTTAATGAAGAATGTAGGCAATACAAGAAGCTCCTGTACTCTGAAAAGTATACGGTTTCATTTTCACAGGTGATGTAACAAAGTTAGCTTGAACAGAAGTCTTTTCCTTTTTTGGACAGCAACATCTATAGTCAATAAAAAATACAATTTGGGTGGCAGATTGGAATCTATATTGAATTGGGTTTTGCCTTGTTTCACATTTTAAGTAAGGTCTTACTCTTTCACTAAGACTCCCTTGTCTGGGTCTTACAATTGGTGAAAGAGCTTCTGGTCCTGGTAAGGCCTAATGCAGTTTGGGACACTTGAGGGGATCGTATCCTGTGCTAGTTGTCTAATGCACTGTAGAGTTGCCAAAGCAGATACTTCTAGACATGTGCCCCATCTAGTAGATTTTACAAATGCAGGGGACAGACTTCGTGTTTCTCTCAGGACTGGATACCTGAGCCTGTAGACACAGTTACTGTAGAATGTATTTGTAAAAATAGTTTAAATAGTAGTTTGTCAAAATCAGGTATGCCTAAAGTATTACCGACCTGAACCTGTAACTTTTATTCAAACACGGGACCCACACTCGTGTGAATTGATTTAAAGGCACTACCCATGTATATAAGGGCACAGGATCAGGCACCTTCTTTTCTTGCTCTTTCAGCATCAAGTCTTCATGTTTTTGTTTGTAAATATAATCTTTCCCATGGATGTTAAGATTAACAAATGTATTCTTAATATAGTTAGGAAAATATCCAAAGAGTTAATCTATTATAAATAGAAAATATAAATAATTTCAGGTGCTTTTTTTGCTGATTACATCTAAATAAAGCTGCATCCATAGTGTTACTGGTGCCAGTGATTCTGCATAAACTCTGTTCTCAGGGGCTTGTAAGTTGGCCATAAAACTATACAGATATAATATATATACTATATATAATCATATACTATGATTAAATTGTAGAGTTTAATGCAATCCTTATTTAGCTGATTTTTGGATGTGCTTTGAAAATGTAAAACATTAATGTAATACAAAAGAGCTCATTCCAGACATGATACAGTATGGATGACGCTGTAGGCAAAAGTGAAATCACTAGCTGCAGTGTTTGAAAATAAATATTTTTTACTTGAAATATGTGATACTGAAAGGTGCAGGGAAAGTGTGTTGGAATATCTGTTTCTCTACCCCAAGGATGATGATTCAAAATTGACTAAGAAGGGGAGAAATAAAGTTGTTAAAACTGGTGGCTGTTCTGTACAGTATGTCAGGTTTAATTAGTGTTAGCAGTCATGCTGTGACTGACAGGTGCTCAGATTGCAACCATCAGCTCCAAAGCTGGCATCCTTGTATATGTCAGTGGAGAATCAAATTAGGGACTAATCACCCTTCCAACCCTTCCTTATGCTGGCACCTCAACTGCTGCAGGCAGATCAGAGATGCCGACGCTGTTGCTGTCTATGTTCTTTGGCTACGTGGAAGACTGCACTTTCCAAAGTTATTAACCTAGCACTTTTCACAAGCAATAGCTTATCTCAAAATGTATAGCGGTTTTTATGAAGTATTTTCCTTTTAAATATTTTAACTTACAGAAAAATAAGCCTAAGGCCATACTAAAAAATATGTGCAGTGGTTAAAGTGGCTCTTAATGTATGCAAGTAATCAGCTTGTGTGCGGACTTCAAACCTGAATGGTATGCTGTGCTTGCGCAGAGCTGTACGAAAAGAGGAGTTCTCTGTCTATTTGTAGTAATGTTCCTACCTGTTGTCAGTGCTAGGACTGGGGCAAATGAGCAAAACGTGGCTTGGCTCCCTATACTATTGAGTGTTGGGCTTGTATTGTTCAACTTTCACACACAAAAAAACCCCAACCAAACCCAAAACTAAACAAACCCAAACCTGTAACAGAAACAGAGATGAAAGTTACAATTTACAAGCAAAAAATAATTTGCAGACAATCAGAAATACAACTTACTTGAAATAAAATGTCTAAGAGACTGTGAAGAAAGAACAGCTTTTATTTTGTACCCTGGAGGTGTGCAAAACTGCTCATGCTCGGTGATCCAGGCTGCCCTATAACATTTCTTTCAAAGTGTGAGATTTTATCTCATGCTAGGCACTAGTTAAAAAAGACTTTAGAAAATAATAATGGGAATTTAGAACAACCCCTGTCAACAGATTAAAGCAGCAAATGTGATCAAACTTGTTTAATGTTACTGTGACAGACAGTTGACACACTGAGATGATGTTCAGCTCCATACCAGAAGGGAAAGAAAAAGCAAGTTCAAGAAAAGGAATGTTCACTATTACATTGAGATTTTAATATTTCCTTCTGTTTCCTCCTATTGGCTCTCTTTGCTTTCCAGCTGTGATTCAACGCAGTGGGTTGGATTTTCATCTGTCACTTTGTATGTAAAATTGTTGGAATTATTGGGGTTACATCCATGTATAAATATGGAAAGAATGAGGCCCTTAGAGGTGAATGCTTTTAGAGGATGAAGTGGTATTGCAAATAGCAATAGCAACTGGATGCAACAAAACGACTGTGGCATTTTTTTCTTTATCAAGAGAAAATTGGAATGGTTGAAGATGAGCCCAGACATGTCGAAAAGAGTAACAGAAGAGACTGTAAGTGATTAGAGAGGAGGGAAAAGCTGAAGAAAATAAATAGGACTGGCCAAAGGGGAGAGAGCGGATGTCAGGGACACTGTATTGCTGTAGGAGGAATAAAAAATGTTAAGAGATGTTAAGAAGAAGAAAGTTACCAAAGAAATGGAAAGGTGTCTAAAGTGACTGAGTGATCTGAACACTGAATGAGAGAGTGCTCTGAATAACTGTTCAGCTGCAAGCAGAAGTTCAAAGAATGTAAGTCAAAAAAAAAAAACCCTAAAAATAAAAAACAAAAAATCCAGAGAACCAAGTCTTTCCTGACATAAATTTAACTATGCAAAATGTGTATCAGATTTGTAGTTTCGTTTTGTGAGGCTTTTCTAGCTGTAACCTTTCACTAACTTTTAAAACCAAGGAGTGAACTGCTCAACAGTATTTTTCTAGTGATGTTATTTTGATGTGAACAATTGCCACAGGGGCAGAAGGGCAGGGATCCACGTCAGTAATCCTTTGGTACATGCAGTATCCTAATCTCAGGTGGTGCTTTTAATGTTGTATTTGCCAATCAAGACTGTGCTAGTACCGCAGCAAGATAATATTGGATGCGCCTGCTTTTATTTTAGGAATGGTGAACTCTACTCTGCAGCCTGACACATGGCTTTAAAACCTGGGAACAATGTAAGCCATGTACTGCACATTATGTATTGTTCCCTAATGTTGAAATTGTACAACTGAAACAATAATAAAAAATACTGAGAATTACAAGTAGTGTTGTGCTTGTAGACTTCTGTTATATTCGCATAAGCAATTGTAACAATCATAGAAAGTTACTGTCAGTATCCCTACGGAAACATCTGCATCTGCCTATAGAGACAAAATGAAGTATTTCCTTGCAGTGGATAAAGATGCCAGTGTAAGAGTTCAGCAGAGTACTAGCACTAGTCTAGTACTAGCACTAGACTGAGTGCTAGTAAGGCCAAGAGCCGCAGTGTGCTGCTGTGCGTGCTGCTACTGAGCTTCACAAGTTAATTTCTATGTCTCCACCCTTCTCTTTACACAAATGCCCAGTGGGATGAGGGCAGTGGGACTAGGAAATGACAGCTTGCAATCAGTGATGCTACGAGAAGTGGCTTTTGTGCACGTGTATCAGCCTGAATGCAAGGTTAGCCCAATTCACTTTTTCTCAGGTATGCTCATGCAGTCTTTGCCGCCGCATTTAAAACTTCCTGCTACACATAATGTGAGGTGTAATAGCACATTATAGCTGTTAGAAATTACACTTAAGAGTGAGGGTTAGGAAATTTGCCAGTTATGCCAGTGTTGGGAGTTAGAACAGGTTAGGGCATGAGGCAAAATTTCTTTCATCAACGTTATATTTCTCTCAAGCTAGCAGAGCATAATTTTTCCAGCATTTGATGTACAGAATGTACTGTATTATAAGTTTAAAGATGTTGCTTGATTGGGCAGACAGCTTAGTTTTGCCACTCATTATTGTTCTTGCCACCAAAAGTTTTTTTTGAGCTACAGTAATAACAGTACACCTGGATTATTCTTCCACACCAGTTGCTTAAAGCAAGTTTCACTCCCAAGCACTAGAGGAAATATATCAGGCTTGATTTCCAGTACAATCCTCCTGTTGGACAGGAGATTTTCTCTCCTTTTTATTTGCTTACCTCCTTTAATATCAGGAATAGAAGTAGAGAAGAGCAAGAATTCTGATTCCTGCTTCAGCTGTGATTCAGTTCTGTACAGATGACTCTGCTATTAAAAAAATAGTGATTTGTATATGCAACATGAGTGAATTGAGAGATATCATTAATCTTGTGGAAAAAACTTACAGAAATAGTATTGTTTTCTAGAACCAGCATGCTAAATCTTGTACCCATCCCCATATATGTGAAAAGAACTGTAGGTGAAGTTTACTCTTTTGAGGTGATCCTTTATTGTTTCCTGACTGTAGGTGCGTGCTATCTTGCCAAAGTTTCCTAACATGTTGTTGTGGTTTAACCAGGACACGTGAACAGTAAAAAGTGCTGATCTTCTTAAGAATCTATTTTCCTCTCACTTACAATATTGTCAGATTTTTCAGAGTGGGCTATAGTCTCCATCTTCTGTATCAACTAAGATCAGTTCATTTTTTCCCTCCCTTAACTTTGGCCAAGACGGCTCTATACTTCCCAGGAAAAATGCTGGGGACAGTACTTGTCCATGTTTGGGCTTGCAAAAGGTCAGGAACAAACAAAACAACCAAAACCCTCCTAAAACAAACAAGCAAGTTTCAGGAACCTGAACATAACTGTTCACATGGGCCCAATTCAACCCCTTATGAAAGGAATGTCAGTCATTCATTTTTAGCGTTGCATGGGCTAGTAAATACAACCTTCTTGCTTACTGGCACTGACTGACATGCAGGTAAGCAGCATACCTGTTTCATCAGTGGTGTGCCAGCAATCAATAATAGTCATCTCATCCTACCCTTAGATACAGGAATATTCTGTGGCAAATATTGACTAAACAAAAGGCAAACTGGGCCCAACTACAGCACTTATTTGTGTGACTACTAAGTAAAATTCAACTTACCACAAAATAAAGTTAGTCTTTGATCATCCTTGCTCATGATCCTCTCCTGCTCCCCATCCCAAGTTGTTCAGTTAAAATAGTATTAAAACAGAAGGTTGCAATTTGCTAAAACTGAACCTACATGGAGACACATGAGCATGCATCCGTATACTGATTCAGCTGGTACAGCTTCTAGCATACAAGCAAATAATGGAGAAGGTGCATACCAGACTGCAGAACAACTTTGACATTAGCAGGTAAGACGAGGCCTCAATTTGGCCTTTCTTAAGGTAGCAGCCAGGATCAAGCTAATATAATACATCATTTACTCAGTCCCCTCCTCCACCATACACATTCTTCATTCCAGCCCTATATACTTCTAAGTTTACTTCTTTCTTTTATATTCTGTAAGGTGTTTCACAAAATCAGCCTATTAGTGCCAAAATGCAACAGTGAAATGGGCACTGAATTTTACTCAACATCAGAAAGCAATCATCTCTTTAGAATTTCAAAGGAAGCCAAACAACGCCAGGAAGAGAAGGCATTAATTAGCAGGGACTAATAAGGAACATGTGAATTCCCCTCTTCCTGGCAGAAACTGCCCCACCTAAAGAACCTTTCAAAGGTACTCTGACTTGACAGTAGAATTGCTCTGATGAAGTTGTATTATCCATGTTGCACCAAAAGATAACACAGTGTCCTGGGTTCAGTGAGTGGCTGCGTGGTTCCAAGTTAGCGGCTGGGCTTAAACCATGACAAATAGTTTATATCTCACCATCGCAAAACCCACTTTTGCAAATAAAACAATGCCAGTTCAAAGCGAAAGCATTTGGAGTTTTGTCTCATAATAGGAAAAGCTGTGTAATTTACAACTATTTGCCAATCAGTAGAGCCAGGCAGTAAGACACATCTACACACACAATTCAAGTTATATAATATATCAAACCGTAAATAGCTTTGATTATCTATTGCTATTGCAGCTCAAATGAAATGGCATTTTAATTTTAGCTTTATGTCTAAAAGTAGTTTGTTTCATGGTACAAAATTCCTCTAGAATGAAATTGCTTCTCCAAAGACCCACATAAAAGTGAACTGTGGTTTACAGTAAACTTTATAATCTTGCACAATAGTTAATTTTTAACTCTATAGCATCACCCTTTATTCTCTTGTGCCTTTCATTTCCCCAAGATACCTTCAATGTAAAGTTTAACAGAACGTAGTAACATTCCCTTGTTCAGCATAGCCCATTCCTCACTGACATTGCTAGAGAGGCTAGCTGCTATTTTTCTTAAGGTATTGTACATAAAACCTGAGATACTTGGCTGCTAATTATGTCTGAGAATTTGAGATTGTATTGATTCACCCAAGATCAATACTGGTACGGTTCAGCATGTTTAGTTGTAGGTATACAAAAAATCATGTTGTCTTCAATGAGTTTCTTACGTCCCTGATGGAATAGGCTCAACACAACACACTGCGCCCTCAGGTTTTGTGATTCTAATATAGCCATCTGCTGATGGCTCCTCACCACACATTACTGATTCTCCAAGTGTTTCTGAATTTGCAGTTTCTAATACAATCACATCTGTCCCAGTGGTCAGGTATGGCAGGGAAACCACACCCAGAGCAACTTACAGACATCACCAGTCAGTAAAACATGTCTTGTCTTGCATCAGCAAAACATTCAAGCCATTCCAGTTTTGAAATGGGTGTGTTAGCTAGACCTCTGCTGGTCAGAAAGAAGGTAACAGGAGCAAGTTCCTAAGAGAGGGAACGACCCCATATCTGAAACTGCAACGCATACACATTTAAGCAAAATTATAACGTATTAGTTAATTCTATCAGTCCATTATCACACCACAAAGGCTACAGCTCCATGGTTTTCATGACTGAAACCACAGTAACTTACAATAATAAAAGCTCTTGACAACAGATATACATGTAACAATTACCTCTGCTATAAATAAAATACCTTTCTTCTGCAAGTCCTGTCACAAGCACAAGACAAAAGTGGAAAAAACCTAACAACATTCCACAGATTTCCTCATTACACCTACAGATTCATTTAACAGCTGGAAAAAAGTCTACACCACATCTCCACATAAGGCTGGTATGTGATGTGAAATCACATCCTGTGCAACCTCAATAAAAAGGTATTCGGGTCATGTCTGGGTTTTTAAATCGTAAATGCCATTTTATCAGTACACACAACAGATCATGTGTTTACATGGAAGAAAACACTCCACACTGAAATTTTATTCAATATCTTGGCCTCAACATAAACATCAAGAATGACTGGTATGTTTTAAATTTCCTCACTAAGGAATGCATTGTTACACCATTCCTAGGGTAATTTAAAGGCCATAAACGGCTTAGGTTTTATAACCCATTGTCCAGCTTTTCAGTCTGATTTAACTGGTTCAAGCAACAGGTTTTCCTGGTTCCCCGAGATAAACACTCCATAGTGGCAAAGGCAGTAGACTAAGAATGGAATCATTCTCAAACTGTGAGCTTGGAGAATTGCTTTCTGCTGGCCCAGTGTGTGAAGCGACTCTGCCTAAACTTTGGTCTTCTGGCTATTCAAAGGCTATCTGTACCCAGTGACACTATAAATACTGGAAACTACTTCTCTTCTTCCTCTTCCTGCCTCTTCAGCTTCACAATTCTCTCCTCACTCTGTCCTGCTAATTTATAGCCTAACGTTTCCTCCAGTAGACAAAAATACATAGAATAACAGGTTGGATATGACCTCAAGGATCATCTGCTAAAACCTTTCTTGGCAAAGCATGACCTAGATTAGGTGTCCCAGCACCCTGCCCAACCAAATCTTAAAAGTGTCCACTGTTGGGAAACCCGCCGCTTCCCTGGGAAGATTATTACAATGACTGATTGCTCTCATTGCGAAAAATCTTCCTCTTGTGTCCAGTCAGAATCTCCCCAGGAGTAACTTGCGCCCTTTACCCCTTGTCTTTTCCATGTGACTCCTTGTAAAAAGGAAGTCTTCATCTTCTTTATAGCTACCCTTTGAATACTGGAAAGGTCCTAACAAGGTCTCCCCTGAGCCTTTTTTTCTCTAGGCTGAACAATCCCAGCTCCCTCAGCATTTCTAATAGCAGGCTCTTCAAGTCCTTTGATCACGCATTTAGCAAATGCCAATAAAGTATCAACTACGAAGTTCTTAATCCCCTGAAGTTTCACTAATATAGTAAGTGATCATCGTATCATAAAGAATAATTAGATGATCTTGATGGTAGCAGTGGGATGAGAATCAATAATAAAATTTAAAAGTGAGGTCACACACTTAGGGACCACTTGTAATAATTTCTAATAGACGGAAACGCAATCATTGCTGTTGGAAACAACAGAGAAAGACCCAGCAGATGTTTTCAATGGCAGGATGATTATGATTAACAGCACCCTGCAAGCATAAAAAGGGTAAATACAATTTTAGGAGCTAGCACTAAAGCCTCTAAGCACAGATGCACACAGTCCTCCAAATGCATAAACGTGGAAATTCACAATACATGAAGTGTTTAACAGTGAACATTGTATTGAAAACCTTGGAGAAATCCAGGTAGACAGTTTCCCTCCATCTCCTCCTAGGCGTGTGTGCAGTGGATGGTGAACTGGCTGACCGCCTGCATCCAGAGGGTGGTGGTAAATG